>APFE031497656.1:17868-35698 GCA_000404065.3 Pinus taeda
TTCACCTTCCAGATCTCAAAATTATTCTTGCCATTAAACTTCTCAATTTCAAACCGGGCACTTTGAGTTTTCGCCATTTTGTATCAAAAAGCACAATAATCTCCAAAACCAAACTTTAAATACCAGCAATTAAAAAAAAACTGCCTATTCCTTTGTTTTTACACAACAAAAAAACTGACTTATTTCTGTGCAAAATAACAGTTCAAAACATCCCTTTCATGCAACCATGCGGCAGCAATCAACCCACACACCAACCATCCAAACTACGCACCAATGTAAGCGCTAGTTTATCATAATGCGTTCAAAGAAACACAGGTTTCATGCAACTTACCACCAAGTTGCAAAAAAAAAAATTGAGTATCAACTGTTAGCACAGTTTCTGAAGAGTTCCAAAAGATTTTATAAAAAAAAATTGGAGCGGCACAGGGGACGAATTAGTTACTGTCACCAACAACAGAAGTAATAATGGGCCAATGCCCTTCATTGAAAGCTGTAAGGGATTTAATCTATGTGCTTCATCCATTAACTTCACGCCTTTTAGATATGGTGGACAAGTTTGCAAGAAACGTTATGGGCCATTGAAAACTTAATCTGTACAAACCAGAAATTAATCAACCATAATAACTCTCCAAAAGTGAAATCTTCTCAAGAATCATCTTCAAGGTTCATCTCCTATTTCTTCTTATTATGCTTTGTTTCTTTTTCACCATCAGTGAAATGAACATATTGTAATGGAGTTGAAATCTTATGTAGCCTGTGAGACTAATGAATTGCGGCAGGTGTTTGTTTGTTTTTTAAAAAACAACAAAAACATACCTCAGCGCTCCCGCAACCGGACATCACCCTCCAGGCAGCAGGTATTACAGCGCAACACCTCCTGTTCCTTGGTCAGACATCACCCTCCAGCGTAGGCATTACAGCGCATCACCTCCTGTTCCTTGGTCCGACATCACCCTCCAGCACAGGTATTACAGTGCAGCACCTCCTTTCGTTAGCGCACCACCTCCTCTCGTTAGCCCAGCAATCAGGTAATCCAGCGCTAATCCACAGCAATTACGTAGGACAGCAGTGCACACAATGCACTAGCAACCTCTAACACGCCCTTGCGCTCCACCTCCAGCATGTGATCCACCTCCAACTGCTCCGATACCAATTGTTGGTCCCAGATGCACAGCTTAATCAAATAAACACACAGCAGAATGAATCAAGCACATAAAACACAAGAGTTTAACGTGGTTCACCCAACCAATCTGGGCTACGTCCACACAACATAGGCATCGACAATTTATTAATCAAAACAGGAGATTACATCAAGAAATCCTCACAAAACTCTCACACACTCTTAGCCAACATCCGAATGATTGCCTTTTATATAGCATATAGAATCTAACAACCTCATTAACTCACTCACATCAAATATAGGAGGCATTAACTCCCTCCCAACAACCTGGAGCTAATCTAGGAACTGAATTTCTATTGTTGTCATCAGCTGAGATTTTTCCTATCTTATTCCAAACAGAAAATCTCAACACTTATGACCAACAAAACATGACATGGATTATATTTCATATTATTTCATTCAAATATCAAACAATATTTACACATATTCAAGGCCTTCCACCTTTAACAAACCAAGTGGAGTATCATTCTCAATAATGCATTCAATCCAAATAAACATATGATTTTAGATATCAACAAAATGTTTACCTAAATTCCCTTCTTTATGCAACATAAGCATACCAAATCCATGCCTACATAGCTACCATCAACTTATTGGGTGTCACTTGATTTGTTGGTGTTTGTTAGAGGAATTATATGTTCCATTCACCACCCTCTTCATCGTCATTTTATTTTCCTTCATTTCCCTTACAAGACATATTATCACACAAACTCGCACTTTCTGAGATAATTTTGAAATGCTCAAGTGCAATCCAAGTGAAATTCAAGCGAGGACCATTATCACCTCACCAACAATCTTCTCACTTCAAGTTGAATTCCCCTAGCTTAAGGGGGGCTTCTCTGGGTTAATATTTCCAAGATTTAAGGAAATGAATCTTAAAGTGATATGAAGAGTAAATACAACAAATGGTTTTGAAATAGGTATAGAATATGAGGTTCGATGGGAGGAATATAGACTATTGTCTCGTCATTATGCATGTGGGGTCAACCAATTACCCATTTTGAAGATATGAATGGACTAAGGTTACTGACTAGGGTTTTCCACTACTAACGCTACTGGCAGGGGAAATTTTAGGGGTTGAGATTCACAAATGGGCTAATTTTTCATGCTTTTTCAACGAAAAAAGATTCAATAATTTCCTTTTTTCCTAAAAATAATTTGCACAAATTTTATGGGGTAAAATTATTTTACCTTAAAATTATCCAAAATTTAATAGAGACTATATAAAATCATTAAATTTTGAATATTTTATGAAATTATCACCAAACATTTTACAACTTACATATTAGGGACTAGTAATATTTTTTGAGGTTCATAATATTTAAGATAATCTTCTATCCTTAAAATTTTCCTTGCCTACTATATCATCCTATTATGTTTGTATAAGCTCTAAGATAACATAAAGGGAATGTTATCCATTAGAACTCTTCCTAGGGTTTACAGGATATAATCTATCCAAGAAAACTACAAGGAGAATGCCTTGTCACCACTAGAGGAGTACATTTGCACTTAATATGTTCAAAAAGTAATTCCACAATACTAAAAGAGAATAATTAATAAACCAATAATGCTCAGTCATAAATAATAGCCATGAATCATCAAGAAATTTCAACATTCATATAGAAATTGTCTCCTTAATGAGGTGCATTAGCCTTCAATTCACAACACCAAATCCATGACAAAAGAACTCTAACAAAATCTCAAAAATTGTATAACAATGATAAGATATTTTTGTTTGAATCCAACCATGAGAACATAATGAGGAAGTTTATATCTATTTGTAAAATATGCTCAACTTCATTTACATTAGAATACTCATTTTCAAAACTAAAAGCCCCAAATCTAGTCTATGGATGGGTAAAAGTTATCTTCAACAATTAATTAATCTAAAATAGGCAAAAATATGGGTTTATTATGCCATATATACAATAATTAAACCAAATATCCTACAAATAGAGGGACACATCCACAAATGAGTGAAATGGGGGTTTCATTGCATGACATTTAGCCTCCAAAGTCACTTTAACATTGTTCATTCCTTTAATATAGCCTCCTATGATCCTTCCAAAATGATACGGGTGGTTATCTATGGCTATCCACCTCTTCTACTAACTCAAGGATTCTATACCTCCTTTGAAAGTTTTCTATGTTTTTCAGGTCCTAAAATTGCGAGGCTCTTTTGAGGCCATAAATGATTAATTTTTGCCATTTGTGAGTCTAACGGTTACCATGAAATTCCCTATACCAAGCGAAATGTTTTAATGTTCTAAGTATATATCGATGGCTAGCCAAATATTCGACTAGCTCAAAGCACAATTCTCCAACTTAGCAATTGTTTTACAATTTTTAGGTCCTAAACTTCCAGGGTTGAGGCCCTAAACGATGTAATTTTGTTGAGGAAGGGACACAAGAAATAAATATAAGATTTGATATAAATTAATTAACAGAGAAATGACATACATAAAATATTGCAGAAACACAAATACAGAAACACATAAAACAAGAGAGACATAGATATATGTGGTTCACCCAATTTGGGCGTCACCCACAAATAAAGAATCAGTCCTTATTTTTATATTATCCATCAAAATGAAGAGATACAACATAAACATATCCACTGTAATTTCTTCTTTTCTCTCACACAACCTCCTCTCTCTCCCACTCACTCAAAATAATACTGCAAAACCATAATAAAAATCCATCATATAAACAAAGGGTTGCTTTCTAGGGAAAAAACCCCGAAATTCACATAACTTCTACTATCATATCATCTTCCTAATGAATGACCGAGGCTGATTATGAAATTCAAATATTTTATAAGGCATTTTTCATCTATTTTTAGCTTTGAGGGCATTTTCCTTGAACCCCCACCAGGGGGGCTAAAAGTTGTCATCACCCCCCCTAGACCCCCTTGATGGTGATTAAACGGGTGACATTTCCACCCTGTTAAGAACAGGGATCCAACATGATTGAAATAAAACCTATGAACAATTATGTAGATAATGAGGCTCCATACCCAATAAGATTTGACTTGGGCCTAGTCAAGATGTTTACTTCTTGGCTAGACCTTTCTAATGGGCTACCAAGAGCGCCAAATAGATATTGTATGCAAAATTTATCACCTTGGGAAGTTGATGTGCCAAATAACCCCATCAAGGTGGTAAACCTTTTAGAATTTCATCTCCCGGGGTTATATTTTTGGACGTTTATGGTTTCCTCATTGCATAGCCATCACATCTCTTCTTAGAGATAAGATAATACCATTAGAGTGAGTTTTTTATTCCACATTTTATACAGTTTCAACACATTACATTTATTAACAAAAGTCAAGTATTGATGTATCTCTATGTTTTTGTTATAGATTTTATTCCATTCATAAATTTTGATTAATGATTTAAGAGCAGTTTGATCTTCATACATTTTTCAATGCATGTCCTATTGATGGTGCTAGAAATCCATCAACCAAGGGGGTTCCCTGGTATGAAGTCCCAAATAGACATCACACCATTTAGAGTAGGATCCCCATCCAGACTATTGGCCTGGACAAAATAACTCTAAGGCTTTCCTTAGCTACAATGAATAAAATAAGAGATTATGCATGTAGCCTTGAAATCAACAAGTAAATTGACACTATGAAACACCAATTTCAACGTGTAAAAGGAGGCTTTCATGATAGGGAAGATATAAGTGAGCATATAGAAGTAAATTAATAGTATTATTCCAAGAGAAGCAAACGAGAGCAAGGAAAGATTCATTAATTATCTAGAAAAATAGTTCACAAAGACACAATGAGAATTAAAGAAAATAAAAGACACATTCAATCAGATAAGCACCAAAGTTAATGATGTAGTTCAATTTCTTTAGTGCATATGAACACAACGTATACCAAAAACATCTAAATAATAGTCTTACAATATTCACGATATACGCATTAAAATGTGTTGGCTCAATGAGCTTCGGATTATTAGGTGAAATATCCAAGTACAAAGTTACAATGGTGATACACTAGCTCTAATAGTGTAACATTAAGCCAATTATTGTTGCTCCAAACAATGAGCTTCTCTCCTAGCCAAGCTAGAGAAGCCAAGGCTATCTCTCCAAAGGCTAAGCCTCCAAAATCCCTTTACTTGAGTTATGAGGGTGTATTTATAACAAGAGGAATTACCTTTCATATCCTCATGACTCTCGAGCTTCCCCCATGACTCTTGGATTTCCAAATGACTCTTGAACTTCCACAAGACTCTTGGACTTCTCCCAATGACTCTTTAGTCTACCTATGACTTTTCGTATTCCACATGTGACTCTTGGACTTCCACACATTTATATTTTTTTCATTTTTGTAAATACTTAATGACACTCCACATCATGTAGCAAGACTCATCGAGACATATGACATTATGATGACACCTGTATAAGACATACCTTGGAAATGATGACATGGAACTTTGTGATGACGTGGAATTGCTAAGATGTTCTTCTTGTTGCTTTGACTTCATATCTCATGACTGATCTTGCACATGTTCCATCATCATCCTCCAAGAGGTTGATTGACATAGAGTCTTTGTGTGATATTGATCTTTAATCTTCTATCACGATCTTGTGCCCCTTCATCTTCTGGCTTGATAATTTGTTCATGGTTCCTGCTTCATAGGTTTCTTCCTGAATGATCTCCTAAGAATCCTCCTCAAGCATCATCCTGTCATATTAATCTTTAGTACCTATAGATGAAATTCACACACGATAAGTCAACATCAGTCCTGAAATATCATAATCTATATGATTCTTCATGTAATTGACTAACTAATCCAAAACAAGATGCTGGACCAAGGAAAAGGCTAAGGGATTGTGCAATGTGTAGTTCTAGGAGGCAAGAGTGAAGCTATAGGAACTGTGACTACACAATGTGTACTATCTGAGGGTCAGAGAAGGAATACTACGTAGCTGAGGGAGTTAAGGAGACAATAGTGATGGCTTGTTCACTGAAATTGCATAGTGCACAGTTATGGGAGACAAAGAGGCACAAGACTACACAATTGGGTAAGTTAGTGAGACAATGATGAAGGTGTTGACGATGCTAGATATCGCCAACATACAAGGGGTCTAGTGAAGTCCTAATTAGACCTCACGTCATTTGAAGTAGGAGCCCCATCCAGAGTATTGATCTGACCACCATAACACAATGTTTTTTATTGGTTTCAGCGAATAACATAAGATATTATATACATAAACCTTGAATAAGTAAGTAAGTTGACATTGTGAAAGACCAATTGCAATGTGTAAAACAAGACCTTCATGAGTGGGAGATGAAAAGTGAGCCTCTAGAAGGAAGTAATAGTACTAACCTAAGAGAGACACGCAAGAGCATAAAAATATTGATTAGCAAAATAGTTCACATAATGATTGTAAAACAAATACAACACACATTCAAGAAGATAAGTACCAAAGCCACATAAATAGTTTAGTTTCTCTACTACATATGGAAACAACATATATTGTAAACATCCCAAGAATATTCCTAAAATATTTGTGATACATTCATGAATATGTGTTGGCTCATTGAACTCAATTATAAGGTGAAATATACAAGCACACAACTACAATGATGAGAGACTAGTTCCTATAGTGGAGCATTAAGTCACTTCTTACTTCTCCAGAGAATGGTTTTCTATCCTATGCCAAGCAGAGAATCCAAGACTAACTCTCCAAATCTTATGCCTCCCAAAGACATTAGCTTGAGTTATGAGGTTGCTTTTATAACAAGAGGAATGACCTTTCATAGCCTCATGACTCTTGGATTACCCTCATGACTCTTGGACTTCTAGTGTGTCCTTTGGAATTTTAAATAGTATTGAACTTCCAAATAAATTTTCAACATCTATATAATCTTTTTCCATATATGGAGTATGTGACTCTTCATGTTCTACATATGACTTTTGGACTTCCACAAGTTACATTTTTTCATTTTCTTTTAAAATACATCATTACCCTCCATATGATGATGTGGCACAGCATATGGACATAGATTGACCACTATGATTACACTTGTACAAGCTATAACTTGACAATGATGACATGGACTTCATGATGAGGTGACAATGCCAAGCTATCTTCCTTACTACTTCATCTTGCATTCTTGATGATAGATATGATCTATTCTTTATCTTCATGAAAGAACCACTTTGTTGCTTATCTTAATCCTCCAAAGGGTCTTGGATCAACATTGGAATCCTTTGAGTCATCATGCATGTCATATTTCTATTTCAGTTAATGGTCTGCTTCATGTCGATGTGATAACTCTCTTTTGTTCTTCTTCCATACAGGTGTTTCTTTATGCTTTCTCCTTCCTATATTCTCTTGAGCATAACCTTCTCATGTTGAGATGGTACTTTGTGAATGAAAATCATTCATGGTGAGGAAAAACTAGTTTAAAATATCTATCCTATCACTACTTAGCTCATGGAATGTGTTTTACCTCTGTAGATAATTCTAGGTTAAGGAATTATGCCACAACATCTAAAATATTGTGTTTGTTTTTTTAATGTTTGGATGACCAATGTTCTAAACCAATTCAAACAGATGTTGAATCTTAATTAATCATAATATAATAAAAGGGATAGTTCTTTACCTCTTGACAAAATTTTGGCTTAAAATATATGTGTATGACAGAAATAAAAGAATCTACGGTCTGTCAAATATTAGGAAAAAGTATTTAATTAAGCATATGGAAAAGATGCATGTAACCTATGTTTATAGCCCAACAAAAATATATTTAAATTGATGAAGAAGTGACAATTATGCCAGCTCCAATAAACTAATCTCTTTAATATATTATTTCTTCACGGGCGATTTCAGACACGTTGACACTCAACCTCATCTTACCCAAATTTCTTCATTCAAAATTAAATATATGCAAAAATTTACAATATGAAATGAAATAACAATGAAGAATTCATGATAACACAAGTTGCTTTGAGGCAAATCCAGAATCCTTTCATTAATATCAGAAAAACTTTAGATGAATACAATTATTCTCAATAGATTATCCGAAGGGTTCAACCCTTTGTACTTTGATCCATGTAGCTTTTGAATTGTTTCCATAAATGCAGTGGAAATTGTATTGGCTTTAAATGGATGTGATAATGCACAAAAGTGTGCATACTTAGTAAGTCTGTTAGCTACCACCATGATGACACTATTTCCCTCAGACTTGGGTAAACCTGTGATAAAATCCATTAAAAACTCCACCCAATGTTGGCTTGGAATGGATAAAGGTTGTAATAGACCTGGTGTCTTAATTGTTTCCGCTTTATTTTGTTGGCAAACCAAACATTTCGCCACAAACTTTTGAATATCTAATTTAAGGCCATCCCAAAAAAATTCCTTCTTAACCCTGTGGTAAGTTTTAAAAAATCCTAAGTGCCCTCCTAAGGGAGAAGTGTGCAATTCCATAAGAATCTTTTGTTTTAGTTGGGAATTCTTACAGAGATATAGGCAATCTTTGTACCATAACGAATCATTTTTCCAGCTAAATGTATCAGACGTACTGGAATCTTGTTGTAACTTTCGAATAAGTGCCCACACTTCTTCATCATTTCCTCCCTTGCTTCGTTTATCCAGTCTGGTTGGATAATAGAAATGGCGGACAACAATGCTTCCACATCCTCATCCTTTCTTGAGAGTGCATCTGCCACCACATTTTGCTTCCCTTTTTTGTAGATGATTTCAAAGTCATAACCCAACATCTTTGTGACCCACTTTTGTGCTCTTCAGAGGATAATCTTTGTTCTAAAAAGTATTTAAGGCTATCATGATCCGTTTTTACCTTGAAGTGTCTTCCCATTAGGTAGGGTCATCATTTCTTAAGTGCATGGAGTATTGCCAACATTTCCTCTCATAAATAGCTTTGTGTAAAAAAATTCCCTTGATTGGACGACTTTCAAAAGAAACCAGTCTTTCATCTTGCATTAAAATAGCACCAATTCCATTTCCTGAAGCATCACATTCCACAATAAAGGTTTTTGTGAAGTCTGGTGTAGCTAAGACAGGTGCTTGGCACATTGCCTCTTTAAGATGTTCAAAGGCCTTTGTTGCTTCTGGAGTCCATGAAAATGAATCTTTCTTCAATAGTGTTGTTAGAGGTGCTGCTATTCTCCCATAATTCTTAACAAAATTGCGATAATACCCGTCAACCCGAGAAATCCTCGTAGATGCTTTATGGATGTGGGGATTCTCCATTCCTTAATGGCTTTAATTTTGCAAGGGTCTACCTTAACTCCTTCATGAGATACAATATGACCCAGATATTCCACCTCTTGTACTCCAAAGAAACATTTGGATCTTTTTGCATATAATTGTTTCTCCTCCAATAGTTGTAGCACCTTGTTAACATGTTCAACATGATCCTTCCAAGACTTGTTGTAGATTAGTATATCATCAAAAAATAATAACACAAATTTTCTAAGGAAGGGTTTGAAAATGGAATTCATCAAACCTTGAAATGTAGAAGGTCCATTTCTAAGGCCAAAAGGCATGACCAAAAATTCATAGTGACCCTCATGAGTTCTAAATGTTGTTTTCAGAATGTCTTCAATCTTCATTTTGATTTCATGATATCCTGAACGAAGATCCAACTTGGTGAAGTAAATTGATCCATGCAATTCATCCAACAATTCGTCAATGACAGGAATGGGAAACTTTTCTTTAATAGTGAGCTTGTTGAGCTCCCTATAATCCTAACACATGTGCCATGATCCATCCTTCTTATACACCAATACTACTGGAGCAGAGAAAGAACTTTGGATAGGTTGAATTATACCAGCCTCTAGCATTTCTGCAACCATACGTTCAATTTCACTCTTTTGGTAATAGAGATATCTATACGGCCTGATGTTTGGAGGAGCACTTCCTGGAATCAAATGAATAGCATGATCATGATCATGAATAGGTGGGAGACCTTTGGGAGTCTCAAATACCTTGGAATGATTTTCCAAGACTCTTTGGATTTCTAGAGAAATAGATGATTTCAATGTGGAAACATCTAGCAAACATAATTGTGAAATTACACCTCGTTGTTCCTTTTTTAGAAGCTTTGTCATACCGTTAGAGTTGATTATCTTTCCCAGTTTCCCTGCAATACCCCTTAATTCAACTTCCTTTCCTTTTGCATAAAATTTCATGAAAAGTTCTTGAAAGTTAAAAGCTATTGTACCCAAGGATTGTAGCCATTGAACTCCTAGTACAACATTAGCACCTCCCATTGGAACGGAAAGCATTGGGCTATTAAATACATATTCTCCCATGGATAGCTTGATATTATGGCACTTTCCAGACCAATTTATCGTTCCTCCACTTGCAACCATCACTTGACACTCTGGTGCTAGATATAGGAAGCAATTCAATTTTTTTCTATCTTACAATGAATAAAATTGTGGGTACTTCCTGAATCAATCAACACTATTACCTTTTTCTTCTTGATATGTCCTTCTATATTGATGGTTTGAGGAGTGGTAATTCCAGCCAATGCATTACAAGATATGGTCGGATTCATTTCTTCTTATCTAGGTTTTTTTCCTGGAGGATATCCTCTTCTTTTGACGTTTCTTGTTCCTTTTCTTCTTCCTCTTCACAATGTATGTAGAATAATTTCTTCTCAGCACACTTATGACCTTTAGTGTATTTGTTATCACAACTGTAACAAAGCCCTTTTACTCTTTTTTCTTCCAATTGTTGTGGTGTCAACCTTATAGGTTGTAGAAGACTAGGGGCAAAAACACTTCCATCTTTATAGTTGTGAGTGGTATGCTTCTTGGTTACCATAATTTTGCTTTCCATTTTTCTTGCTAACCTGAATGCCTTCTCTAATGAATTAGGTTCCCAAAGGTGAACATCATGTTGAATATTATCCTTTAAAGACCCTATTAACACATCAATCCTATGCTCCTATGGAATATCTTTTACCCTTATGTTCAATTTTTGGAACTCCTCAATGTGCTCCATTATTGAACCTATTTGTTTGAGACTTATCAATTGACTAAAAAAAGTGTTGCTTTTTGTATCCTCATAATGTGCTATCAATTCTTCCGTAAAATTGCCCAAGTGATAAATTGTTTACGAGAGAAAAGCCATTGATACCATACAAAGTGATTTGGTTCCAAAAATAAAGTTGCAATACGTACCTTTTTTGTGTTTTGCACATTATTGAGATCGAAAAATTGCTCCATCTGTAATATCCATGTTGCGGGATCCTTGCCATCAATCTTCCTCATATCGATTTTTGGAATATGGTGGGTCTTCGATCCAGCATTAGAGTCTATTATATCATGATTAACATTTCTTTTGTTCGCATCATGAGTTTCCTTTACTACCTTTTCACCATTAGTAAGTACTTCTTGTAGAAAATTTGTCAAATCTGTCTTCAAATCTGCCATGCCTGTCTTCAAATTTGTGTTCAAATCTATCTTCAATTCTTCCATGTCTGTCTTCAAATCTGTCTTCCAATCATCCATCTTAGATTCCATTCCCTTTATCTTAGATTCCATGTCATTTATCTTAGCTTCTGTTATCTTTTGTGAGCGTTACATTTGTTGCACTTGTTCTTGTAATTTTGATATATCATGTAGCATTTCTTCCTTTTCTTCATGAGTCATGCTAGAGTTTTCAGGTTCCTTACTAGGTGTTTGCATTTTCTTTCCTAGGGGCATCAGTTACCGATAATAATTCTCTACTAGCCCTTTGAATTCCTTCAAAATAATTTTCAAACCAATCTTAAGCAAAAATTTAAAAGAATCTACACACCTTTTTTTTTCACTCTGTAGGAGCTCGATATTGCCTCTGATGTATCTATGTACTTTTAGAACATCCAGTTCTGAAATTGCGAACTGTGGTAGCCCTCTATGTCCTCTTTCCAATGCCACTAGTCTAATCC
Source organism: Pinus taeda (assembly GCA_000404065.3). Lineage (NCBI taxonomy): Eukaryota > Viridiplantae > Streptophyta > Pinopsida > Pinales > Pinaceae > Pinus > Pinus taeda. The sequence goes on from APFE031497656.1 coordinate 29,973, forward strand.
AAATTGGATTCTCCAAGGAAGAGTTATGCGAAATCTCGCACAATGACCTGATTATAGACTAGTTCAGTAGAGCAAACTTGTATGACGTGCCATGAGTCATTGTTTCGACCTTTAGCCCTGAAAAATTTATAGAAGAAACTAAAATCCGTCCTCTTTCTGTACCTTCTTACAAAATTTCAATCCAATTCTCAGAGAAAAAGTTATGTCGAGTTTCCCTAGGTCACCTGTTTGGAATGTAATTCAGGATTCTGCAAAAAGACCAACTTCCTCAGATCATATCTCTGCAAGTGTAGCGTACAAAGCTCTGAAACTCCGACCCGATATTTAGCACGATGTCTTCTCAAATGGGTTTTTTTTCCAACTTCTTAAATAGCACAGAAAAAAATGTTATAGCAAAAATTCCATGATGACATGTTTGGAGCAGCGAAACCCTAGAATCTAAAGCTTTGATACCAAATGTTATGAAACCAGCTCAAGAAAAAGATAGAAAAGATAGATCAATGCCTTAAAATTTAGCCTCTTTGAGGGGGAAACCTCCTTTACATTACATAAATGAACAATTCTTGGATGATTCAAATGACAAAACCTCCTTTCTATATATAGGAGTCTAAGGAGTCATAATATAACCCAGTCGACCTAAACAATAATAATATAAAGCCACAAAAATAACAATAGAGGGATTCTATGGGGCACAATAATAACAATATGGGGACAATAGGGGCACAAAAATATTAATAAGCAGTATAACTACAATAGTAATGGGGTAATCACTACTATTATAGGGACCCAACAGAGGAGGCTAACCCTTAGCACTCGGAGTGATGGCCAGCCCTAAGACCTATCGCTCGCCATGTGACCAAGCCTCTTTGATTTTTTGGGAGCGCACACAATTTGGTACCAGTACGGTTTCTATGGGCGATTATATGACCACGTGTCAAGTAATTGGGGGCCTAACTGGTAGGGGTGTGCAGTTAGACCCTGCCCCTACGCACGTGGTTCCCATACAAACAAAATTTTTGAAACTGGTGGGTTAATTTTCAGTTTAACAGTGTGACAAATTTGCTCATCGAGCGAGATTGTAGGCCAGATTTGCATGTCGGTTTCAGGATTGGGGAGCTCAAGCCAATTTTGGGTTGATTTGGAGGATCATTAGCTATGGAATTTGGGAAATTCTTGTAACATGCATAACTTTCTCAATTTTTAGCCAGATGAGGTGTAGAAACAACCCTAGATGTGGGTTTCTCACAATTCTAGACCCATTGGAAAAATTTGTTTTGCATTCTGAGTAATAAAAATTCATGTAAAACACATATTTTTGACCATAAATAAAAAGGCCCTACATTGGAATCTCGACCAAGAGATGTAGCCCAGGAGACGGGTGAACTACTTTATCATGTTTTGCTGTTATGTGTTTCTAAAATGGTTTATTGTCTCTATTTGGTTGTTAATGATGTTTAAAAATCACTTGTTTATGTGTTTAGTAACTTGATCCATTACCCAAAAAACACATAATATTTCACTTGCAATTTGTATATCGCCTTCAATTTTCGATTACATATCAATTTTGGTATCACGACATTAGTCTATTGTGAAGGTTTGATTTTGTTTGCAAGTGTTTTTCTTATACTTACAAGGTTGAAGCTTCAAAGAGGAGAAGGAGAACTTATGGAAGCCAAGATATCAAATTGTTTCAAGGTGAAGAAACACATCTCAAGCTTCAATAGTCATGACACATGAAGAAGGTCCTAAAGGGATGTTTGAAGATGAAATAAATTTCATAAAAGCATTCTTTGAGATGTCTAAAATGATTAAGGTTATTTATGAAGAAAGGAATTCAAGCCCCATACCCAGTCCTCGCATCGACACAGCGATGAGGTGGGATTGTGGGCTAGGGATTAGCCCCAAGCCCATGATTACAACTACAATGCCAAATCCATTTGCAAAGAACCATTGGTGGAGATTTAAATGGGCCAACGTGGGTTCCTATGACCCGACAAACAACCAGGAGTGTGGAGAGAGAGGGGGCCAACCCTTAGCGCTCGGAGTGATAGCCAACCCTAGGACCTATGTCCCACCATGTGACCAAGCCTCTATGACTTTTTGGGCATGCACACAATTTGGTACTAGCCCAGTTTCTATGGGTGGTTATATAACCATCTGTCAAGTAGTTGGGGGCTTGATTGGTAGGGGTTGGTAGTTAGCCCCTACCCCTAGGCACATGGCCCCAATACGAACAAAATTTATTAAATTGGTGGGTTGATGGACAATTTAAGTGTCTGACAAATTCACTCATCGGGCAAGATTGTAGGCTAGATTTGCATGTCAGTTCTGGGTTTGGGGCACTCAAGTCAAGTTTGGGTCGACTTGGAGGATGGTTAGCTATGGAATTTGGGAAATTCTTCTAACATGCATAACTTTCTCAAATTTTTACCAAATGAGGTGTAGAAAGAACCCAGATAGGGGTTTCTGACAATTATGGGTCCATTAGAAACATTTATTTTTCATTCCGAGCAATACAAATTCATGTAAATACATATTTTTGAACATAATGAAATAGGACCGACATTTGAAGTTGGACCAAGAGGGATGAACTCCTTTATCATGTTTCGTTGTTATGTGCTTTTGAAATGGTTTATTGTCTCTATTTGGTTGTTAATGATGTTTAAAAATAACTTTTTTATGTGTTTAGCAACATGATCCATTACCCAAAACACACATAAAATTTCACTTTCAATTTGTATATCACCTTCAATTTTCAATCACATATAAATTTTGGTATCAAGTCATTAATTTATTGTGAAGGTTTGATGTTTTTTGCAAGTGTTTTTCTTATGCTTACAGGGTTGAAGCTTAAAAAAAGAAGGAGAACTTGTGGTGCCAAGATTTCAAATTGTTTCAAGGAGAAGAAACACATCTCAAGATTCAATAGACATGACACATGAAGAAGTTCCTAAAGGGATGTCTAAATATGAAAGAACTTTCGAAAAAGTATTCTTCGAGATGTCTGAAATGATTAAGGTTATTTATAAATAGAGGAATTCAAGATTTTATGGAGAGATCTCAAAACCTCCAAAAAGAGATGGAGGAAAAAGGAACAAGTATTGAAAAAGGAATGGAGAGAATGGTGATAAACCACCAACTTCACCTCCATCCTAATCTTCATCCTTATCTTCTACTTCTTCTACAATTTTGCAAACACCTCCAAATTCTCCAAAGGGACATGGTAACTGTGTGACAAATTTGCTTATTGGGCAGGATTGTATGCCAGATTTGCATGTCGATTTCGGGTTTGGAGAGCTCAAGCCAAGTTTGGGTCGAATTAGAGGATGATTAGCTATGGAATTTGGGAAATTCTTGTAACATACATAACATTCTCAAGCACCTTCTCAAGCTAGAACCATGCCAGAAAATAAAGTTACAAAATTATGGAGAAGGAAACAAATACAATTAGAAAGTCCCCTGAACTCTCCAGCCAACAAGACATGTTGCTTACCTGATCTTTGAAAATCTAAGCATTTGGTGGGGAGACTCTGCCAAAAGGAAGATCATGCATAGAGTTAGGGGGGCTTATGATGTTTAAGCTTTCTTGTAGAAGCCATCTATGAATGGGCCTTATATAATCCTTGATGAGCTATATTAACAATCATTCTTTAATAAAGATCATTTCTCAGGAGCACTACATTGAATAACATGATCTTGTAACCATTCTTTGGACTGTTGTTGAAGACGTTTTCCACTTGATCACTAAGAAGAAATTGGAGCAACAAAGAAGGCCATCCAATGCTAGAGAAATAGGGCTAATAACTATGTTTTTGGTATTACAGAAGCTGAGTAAAGCATAGCTACACAGTATTTTGAGAATATGTCCCTTTCAAACAAACAGATACATCTCGGAATGAGGCTTGAAACAAAATCAGTTGGTAGTATCTAACAAAACTGAAGCATTCCAAAAAGATGCCAATCAGTGAAAAGAATTTAAAAGATAGTCATAGATGGGATATCAAAATTTGCTAGTGGAGATAACTTGCAGAGACTTTTACAAGAACACAAGGAAAATATGGCTCATCAAAAAGGACTGTGGAAAGGAGAATGTTGTACAATCGAATATGGCTTAGTAACTTAAGGAGAAGTACATAGATACAAAGGAATCCTCATCTAAGGGAAGATAGCAAGAAAGAAAATTTCAGTGGCATTTTCTCTTGATTCGAACTATGAAAGCCTCTTAATTCTGACTGTGGAGACAACAAAATATGGATTGAAGCATAAACACTTGGACTTGAACATTTGGTGTGTGGCTATTTGCAATCTGTTTGGAATCATTGGAGTGGAGCATCCTTAAGCATTGTTGAAGCCATGATAAAGTAGATTTTTTTTAGACATGAAGAAGGTATAATGTGCAAGTTGATGATAAGGCATCAATCCTTCTATCTTGAGTAAAGAGAAGAGCACTATGACAGGGGGAGTAACATACCCATGAAGTTCTACTACTCATAAAGAACATAAGTAGTTTGATAGGGGTGTTGAGATTGCAACAAGATGATGGAGCTTAGTGAAAAGAGTCGCCTTCACTAAGTGGGCCTGCAGGCTATTTTTGGCACAAGTCTATTTTTAGACTATGTCTATTTTTAGACATATGGATCATGGCTATGGATTGCAGGTTGCTGTTTATGGATGATTGATCAAGTTGGGAAAAATAGATGGACTTCTATTTTTGATGAAAGTGGAGTGATCACAACAGGAGTGATCAAAGTCTATTTTTAGACTGGCTGTCAAAAAATAGAAAAGTCAAATATTATTGTCTCATAATAATATTTAGACTATAAACTTTATCTTATTCTCTTGGAGCACTTCAGTTTGAACTACAGATGTGGCCCATGCAGCTGACATAAGGAAATACACTTTTCTCATGTGTTAGTTGAGTTGTTGCATGCATGACATCAGTTAGAACTCATGTGGTTGAGTTCTGTGGAGTTGGAGCAGTTGATGGAGTTGTGTTCAGTTTAGCTTTGTTAAACTGGTTGTATTTAGTCTAACTGGAAAATAGACTAGAGATGAGTTGGGTGAATTAGCTATTAATTAATTCACAAGTTATTAACTCATAATACAACTAATGAATACATCAGTTAACTCAGTTGCATGTCAGTGCATGTTCAGTTCAGCAGGGACAGGGGTTAGAGAATCAGATTGCTATCAGTTGTGACTATAGTTGTGCACCAGATCTTGCACAAATCAGGGGATTGAGTATGCCAATGAGTTTTCCCACATTGTAGCTTGTTCTCACGTGATTTAGCAAAGGAAAGACGTGGCTGCCTTGGTATTATCACCGGTTCTTGTGCAGGTATTGAGCAGCAGAGGCAAGCAAGCAGCGGAAGAGATTTGAGCCAGAGATTAATTCAGATCTGAGCTGTATTGTGTGTAACAGGTGGAGCTGGTACTGGATTGCTTGTGATAAGCATTGTACTTTGTAATGTTACATGACTCAATCATTAATATACAGATAATTGGGGTTTTTAGCGAGATGCTTTCCCCGGGATACATACTGTGTTAATGTGTGAATGCTCTTGATGTTTTATTGTTATTGATGCTGCTATATTGATGATCAACGTAGAGGAGCTTATGTATTGTGTATGTTTTCCGCAATAGTACATGATCAGGATAATCTCTGTTGAATGTGTTAAATTATTCAAAATTTCTACATGGTATCGGAGCTGTTGATCATCTGATCT
>APFE031497656.1:46204-81933 GCA_000404065.3 Pinus taeda
CCTCTAAGATTTCTTTGTGTTGCTGAAATGGATTTTCATACAGCATTTCCATGATCTCATCATCCATGAATTCATCATCTCCATAAACATTCTCAATATTTTCAATAAAACTATCAACATGTTTACAACAGTTTTGAACTAATATTAAGGATGGACAAGATTCTTTATACCTTTCAAAGAACATGGTATGAAAATATTTTAAACAATAAATACAAGCAGGCGGAAAACTTTCATACCAAGATTGGGCTTCACCTTCTAGAGTGGCCATGAATATCTTCATCGATCAATCTTCGGGAAAATCAATCTTTAATCTATGAACATGCATTTGAAATTTCACCAGATGAAGAGCAACATCATAAACTTTCACATCTTTGAACATGGGTGAATTTCTTTGCCAATTTACCTTAGGAATTTTATTTGGGAAAACTGGAATGTGATCTCTTTTCAATGGAGCATACCTTCTAGCAACAGATCCCATCTTGAAAGTTCTTCAAGCTACTGATCTTAATGCAGTGGAGTCGCCATGAAGTGTTGATTTTCTGGATCTTTTAGTCAATGGAGTCATGAGGTGAATGGTACAACCTACCTATGGGTCCAACTATTGTTCACCATCAACAGTTAGATCTAGATCATTGTCGTTGTTTCTTGGGGAAGATAGAGCTTTCGCTCCTCGGCAATGGTGCCAGTATGTTATCACTCCTTTGGATCTCCAAGGATGAGGAAGAGTCTAACTGAGGTAACCACAGATCAACCTTTTGACTCGGTAGCTAGCCCTACCAAGCTAGAGAGGGATCTCTTCAAAGGATCAAAACCAAGAGGCATGGATGGATTAGATTTTTAGGCTAGGTATGATGTGTAGAGGTTGTTTAATTTGATTTGGTGGGGTTGTTGGAAGAGGATTAGGTCAAAGAGACTAGGTCAGGATAAATAAGGGTATGATTGTAGACATATGACAGAGAAATGTAGGTAGGCACTCAAACACTTTAAGGTTACGAAGTGAGATGGATAAGACCGGTGAGGTGCTAGAAATAGCAAGACAAGCATGTATTCCTTCTAAATTGAAGAAACTGGACAAATTATGAAGATTTCCCCAAAACAGAGCATGTAAGATGTATTTTGCTCATCAACTTGAAAATAAACATATCATAGAAGTGAACTGAAACATGGGAGTACAAAACATTCAAACATATGAAACATAAGAAGAAACTATGTCAAAATTCCATACCACAGGTATTCCACCAAAATAGCTGCAACTCATTCATTAAATTCTACCAAATATTGATTACACTAGTGTCTCTACTCAATAGTATAACATCCAACTGAGTCCAACCATTGTCAATGGTGGAGAAAGGGAAATAGAAATGAAAACCACTTCCCCTCATCCGTAGGGGTTGAGGTGAGGAAGATGTTAACAAAAATCTGAACTGATAACTAAATTGTAGGATGGTCCAAGTGACTCATTCCTATCTTAAGTGAATTGATTCATTACACCTCATCTACTTGATTTACCTAATGCATTTACCCTAGGTAATGGTAAAAACATGATAATTACATCCAATTTAATCATTTACAAAGGTAAAATCATCATTTTCCAAGGTGAAAATCAAAACAGGAGAGAAACTCAGAAAATTGGAGAAGACTGTCAAATGCGTCCTTCCTTTGTCAAACGCGCCCTCCAAGTTCAGGATTACTTTTGGGTGCCTTCCCAGTGTCCAAATTTGCTCCAAGATGGATTTTTTGGAATCCCTTTAAGTCTAATTTCTAGACATGTATTCAATTTTTAAATTGGAGCTCATTTTTCCTGGCACAAACTCAATCTCCCAAGACTGGAAAATGCGCAGCGCCCAAGCTAGAAATGAGGCAGAAACATGGCTTTTTGGTGGTTTGTGACCCTTTTGATTGACCCATTTGTTTCCAAATGCTTAGACAATGCATAGGGTTTATGTCCTCATCACTATGCATCCAATTATGTTGACCTTTTTCTCATTAGATTCCCCAAAAATGAGTGCAACACCCTAGGTGTTGCACATTTGACCTTTTTACTATGCTAAAAATGCCTTTAAAAATAGAGAAATTCACAACTTTCCAATTTGCTCAAAACGTGTCAAATTTGATTCCAATATAGCTCATAGGAAATCTTATCCTATCTAGTTTCCAAATCTTCCTTTATTTTAAAAAATGGACTTGATTTGACCCTCCAAAAGTTAATTCTCCCAAGACTGGTCAAAAGGTGCAGAATGAGGGTGCAAAAATGAAGTGTGATATTGCAAGAAACTTTTGGAGTATTCCTCAACTCCAAATTGAGCTCATGATAGCTCATTGGAAATATGTTTCTTCCTAGTTATCATTTCACTCATCAAGCAAGTCATTTGGACACCCCATCTATGAGAACAATTTGTTTTCCTAATGTCACTCTAGAAGTGCAACAACTCTCTTGTAGCAACTGTACTTTTGACATTTCCCCAAAATCATAACACCTATGTAAACACGAAAGGAGGTTTTTTATCCTTGGACTATTATGGACAAAAAAATCTCTCATGTTTGTAAAATTCATCTATGTTTAGTTGGAAACATATTTGGAAGCAAAATTGGCCCTATGTGTGGCCAATGATTTGTCCCTTGGAATGACTTCTTGAAAAATGATGGAGGAATGATGTTTATGATTTGGAATGGCCTCATACTTGTAGAAATGGCCTCCCTTAGGCCTCCTCTGCTTATATGTCTTTGATTCCATAACCAACCCTAGCTCAGTAGGAGATGAAATTAGGGTTTAGTGCTTGTGGAAAATGATGATTTGGACACCCTTAGGAATAGACAACTCCCTTTGACATTCACTTAACGTTTTGAAACATTACCCTTTCACTTGAATATTTCCTTTGACAAATTGATCTTTTGATCGTCTTTGATAACTCTTTGAATTTAACTTTTCTTTAATGAAGTTGGCATATAGAGATTGAGTCGGCAACTTAAGAACAATACTTATTACATATAGTGGAAATAAAATTACATGATGAAATAAGCATTTCTCTTTACAAATCATCTTGACATGCTGAGGAGATTTTATTTGATCACCCTTTACTTGCTGATCTTATGCAATGGAATGGAGTTTTATTGGAACCTTGGAAACCCTAATGACCTAATGAAACCTTGAAAAACCTTAAAAGACCTAGTGAGACCTTGAAGGAGACATGATTGATGTGATGGCATGATGTCATTAACTTTATGGACAATGGATACTCATCAAGGTTGAAATAATCCAACAATGGGTAAATTTCTAAAAGGAGTAAAGGAAACCCTAATTCAACCTTCAGTGACCAAATTTTTGCATGATGACCTAGTGGAATGATAAAAATTTGAGAATGGGACCCTAATATGATATGAAAAGAGGATTTTTGATCACTAATGGTAGTATGCAAATAATGACACTAGCATCGGCCTTATTGGGGATGGTAGCTCCTTGGAGGTGTCAAGAAAACCGTAGACCAAGTGGCCAACCATGTGGGCCAATATGGTCAAAACTTAATTGAAATGAATGACTAAACGCTGACAAATCAAATGACACAAACTAACTTGAAACTAACTATAAATTTACTGAAAAATGACTCAAGATTTACTTAACTGAAACAAGTACTTACAAAGCTTATTAATGGTAGAAAACCATCGCGATTTGAGGGCTTCAAATCCTGATGACAACCACCTGCCTACAGAAAAAAAATGTACAATCATGTGAAGTGAGCCTTCAATGTAACCAATCCAGAAAATGGCTACTTACTGAAATTTTTCTCTCACTTTCCTCGAACAGGCAGAATGACGCACATATAGGCAACTCACAATAACAACTGAAACCAAGGCTTATGCTAACAAACCAGACAAAATTCATCCTCTCCAATGCTTGCAAAACACTATTGAAGGGATCTTGAAAATCCAAAAGAATTACCTTTTCTTGAGATCCAACAACAAAAATACAAGTACTCCCTTCATTCAGATTTGAAAGAAGAGTTGGTTGTTGATTGATAGGAAGGCATACCAAAGTATAACCTTCTGCTATCTGAGTGTTGGTTGTAAATTCCTCGAGCATGAGAAATTTTAACTCAATTTCTGGCATACTGTCTCTCTCAGGCTCATACTCCTCTAATTCATAGTCTAGGTCATTCTTAAACAAAAAACATTCTTCAAGATTGTCAAACATGATAGCCCTATCATGATCATGAAAGAAAAAAATATCTGTTAGCTGATCTATAAATCTAATTTCAAGATTGTCCTCATTTAAACTTATATTTTCATTTTCAAAAGTGGAACAAGTTTCATTAGCACCTTCTTGACTATGTGAACATTGCAAATCTGCATTAGCTTGGGCTGTAACATGACTTTTCAAGAGTTGATCTATCTGATCTCCAGACAAAGGAGAAAGTACTTTTTGTTTTCTTTTTCTGAAATAGTGAATGTCTTCTTTCCCTCCTAAAGATTCACAGGGATGTTGAATATGGTCTTGTGTATCAAAATAACTAGCTTCTTCAGATTGTCCTTGAAACTCAAAGCTGAAATTTATATCATTTACCATAGAGTCATCCAAAGAATATTTTTCACTTACTTGAACAAAGATCTCATCTTGTTTTTCATAAAGGGACTGGATTACCTCCTTCTAAAGGCTTTGTTCTAATGGGATGAGAACACTTGGGTCGATACCTTCATTTTATTCATTCAAGGTGATCTCAACAACATACTCTTCATCATCACAATATGAATCTTGATCAGGAATAGCCAGCTTGACCTTATCACAATCTGAAATTTGAACTTGATTTACCTTCATACCATCTTCTACTACAAGAAGATCTGAAATAAAACCTTGTCTTCCATCATTTTCAACTGTACAAATATCTTTAGCCTGCTGTTAACTTTCCTAAGCATCTTGACAAGTATCATCTAAGATTTCTTTTTGCTCCTGAAATGGATTTTCATACAATGATTCCATGATCTCATCATCTATGAATTGATCATCTCGATAAACATTCTCAGGATTTTCAATAAAACTATCAACATGTTTATATCAGTTTTGAACTAATATTAAGGATGGACAAGATTATTTATACCTTTCAAAGAACATGGTATGAGAATATTTTAAACAATAAATACAAGCAGGGGGAAAACTTTCATACCAAGACTGGGCTTCACCTTCCAGAGTGGCCATGAATGTCTTCATTAAGCAATCTTCAGGAAAATCAATCTTTAATCTATGCACATGCATGTGAAATCTCACGAGATGAAGAGCAGCATCATAACCTTTCACATCTTTGAACATAGGAAATTTGCTTTGCCAATTTACCTTAGGAATTTTATTTGGGAAACCTGGAATCCGATCTCTTTTCAATGGAGCATACCTTCTAGCAATAGATCCCATCTTGAAAGTTGTTCAAGCTATTGATCTTAATGCAGTGGAGCCACCATGAAGTGTTGATTTTATGGATATTTTAGTCAATGCAATCGCGAAGTGAATGGTACAGCCTACCTATGGGTCCAACTGTTGTTCACCATCAATAATTAGATCTAAATCATTTTCGTTCTTTCTCGGGGAAGATAGAGCTTTAACTCCTCGACAACGAAGCCAGTATGTTATCACTCCTCCAGATCTCCAAGGCTGAGGAAGAGTCCATCTGAGGTAATCATAGCCAACCTTTTGACTTGGTAGCTAGCCCTACCAAGCCGTAGAGGGCTCTCTCCAAAGGATCGCAGCCAAAAGGGCTGGATGGATTAGGGTTTTAGGCTAGGTATGATGTGGAGAGGTTGTTTAATTTGATTTGGTGTGGTTGTTGGAAGAGGATTAGGTCAAAGAGACCAGGTCATGGAAAATGAGGGTATGATTATAGACATTTGATGGAGCAAGGTAAGTAGCCACTCAAACACTTTAAGGTTATGAAGTGAGATGGATAATACTGGTGAGGTGCTCGAAAGAGAAAGACAAGCATGCATTCTTTTTAAACTAAAGAAAGTGGAAAAATTATGAAGATTTCCCCAAAACAGAGCATTTAGGATGTATTTTTCTCATCAACTTGAAAATCAACATATCATAGAAGTGAACTGAAACATGGGAGTACAAAACATTCAAACATATGAAACATAAGAAGAAACTATGTCAAAATTCCATACCACAGTTATTCCACCAAAATATCTGCAACTCCATTAAATTCTGCGAAATATTGATTACACTAGTGTCTCTGATCAATAGTATAACATCCAACTGAGTCCAACCATTGTCAATGGTGAATAAATGGATTAAATAGACATGAAAACCACTTCCCCTCATCCTCAGGGATCAAATCCATAAGGTGAGGAAGATATTACACAAAAATCTAAATTGATAGCTAAATTGTAGGATGGTCCAAGTAACTCATTCCTATCTTAATTGAATTGATTCATTACACTTCATGTGCTTGATTTACCTAATGCATTTACCCTAGGTAATAGTAAAACCATGATAATTACATCCAATTTAATAATTTACATAGGTAATATCATCATTTTCCAAGGTGAAAATCAAAATAGGAGAGAAACTCAAAAAATTGGAGAAGACTGTCAAACACACCCTCTCTTTGTCAAGCACGCCATTTCTTTGTCAAACATACCCTCCATGTTCAGGACTGCTTTTGGGTGCCTTCCTGGTGTACAAATTTTCTCCAATATGGCTTGTTTGAAAGCCCTTCAAGTCTGCATTTTAGACATGTCTTCCGTTTTCAAATTGGATCTCATTTGTCTTGTCAAAAGCCTCAATCTCCCAAGAATGGTGAAGGCACAATGCCCAAGCCAGAAATGAGGCAAAAACATCATTTGTTGGAAGTTTTTGACCCTTTGACTGAACCATTTGTCTCCAAATGCCTAGAAACTTAATGGGTGGCATGTCCTCATCACTCAGAATCCAATTGGGTTGACCTTTTTCTCATTATAATCCCCAAAAAAGAGTGCATCACCCTAGGTGTTGCACGTTTGACCTTTTTACTATGCTAAAAATTCCTTGGAAAACATAGAAATTAAAAACTTGAGAAATTTGCTCGAAACTTGTCAAATTTGAGCCTAGGATAGCTCATTGGAAATTGTATCCTGTTTGGTTTCCAAATCTTCCTTTAGTTTTCAAAATTGACTTTATTTGGCCCTCCAAAAGTTCATTCTCCCAAGACTGGTCAAAACGTGCAGAATGAGGGTGCAAAAATGAAGTGTGCTCTTCCAAGAAACTTTTGGAGGTCTTCCTCAACTATGAATGGATCTCATTATAGCTCATTGGAAATCTATATTTCCTTGTTATCATTTGAATCATTAAGAAAGTCATTTGGACAATAAATCTAGGAGAAAAATTGATTTTCACAAGACCATTCCAGAAGTGCAGCAACTCTCTTGTAGGAACTGTATTTTTGACATTTCTCCAAAACCATAACACATGTATAAAAACAGAAGGATGTTTTTCATAAGTGGACCATCATGGAAAAAACCCTCTCTCACTTTTGTAAAATTCATCTCTGTTTGGTTGGAAACATACTTGGAAGCAAAACTAGCCCTATGTGTGGCAAATGATTTGTCCCTTGGAATGACTTCGTGAAAAATGATGGAGGCTATATGTTTATGAGTTGGAATAGCCTCATACTTCCTGAAATGACCTCCCTTAGACCTCCTCTGCTCATATGTCTCTGATTCCATAGCCAACCCTAGCTTAGTGGGAGAGAAAAATAGGGTTTAGTGCTTATGGAAAATGATGATTTGGACACCCTTGGGAAGAGACAACTCCCTTTGGCATTCACTTAACTTTTTGAAATATTACCCTTTCACTTGACTATTTCCTTTGACAAATTGATCTTTTGATGGTCTTTGAGAACTCTTTAAATTTGACTCTTCTTTAATGAATTTAGCATATAGAGATTGAGTTGGTAGCTTAGGAACAATACTTATTACATATAGTGAACATAAAATTACATGATGAAATAATAATTTCACTTTACAAATCATCTTCATATAGTGAAGAGATGTTATTTGATCACCCTTTAATTTTCAGTCCTATGCAATGGAATGGAGTTTTATCGAAACCTTGGAAACCCTAATGACCTAATGAAACCTTGAAAAACCCTAAAAGACCTAATGAGACCTTGAAGGACTGAGTTTCAAGATGACAAGACCAATGTGATGGCATGATGTCATTAAATTTATGGACAATGGATACTCACAAGGTTGAAATGAGCCAGCAAGGGGTAAATCTTTAAAAGGAGTAAAGGAAACCCTAATTCAACCTTCAGTGACCAATTTTTTACATGACGACCTAGTGGAATGAAAAAGTTTTAGAATGGGACCCTAATATGATATGCAAAGAGGATTTTTTATCATTGATGGTAGTATGAAAATATTGACACTAACAGGTTGCTTGATTTTGGCAGGAGCGGGAATGGCATTTTTTATTTAGGCAGGAATGAGGGAAGATGGATTTCGTGCAAGACTATTGTCTTACTAGTTCACAGTTATCTAGTCTTAACCATAAATAGCTCTGGGAATCTGCCTGACATATCAACATAGAAATCTTTCCTCTCCCTCTCCTTGCTTCATCTTAGGTACCAATACCCTCTTTATTTCTTCTTGGAGAATTAATCTTTTAGGATTTAGTTAGGGATATGTAACTTCCTATCCTAACTTCTTTGACATGTGAGAGTTACAAGATTTGTTATTACTCAAACATTTGTTTCATGCATAGCTTAATTAAAATCATAAATGTATAAATTCAAATAATAATAATATCCAGTTTTGTTTATTGCGATAAATAAATATTTACAATCACTAGGGATGTCTCCCCTCCAAGATTAAAGATCGTCCCGATGTTTTATGCTGCAAATAGATTTGGACAAGTCTCCCTCATAACTTGTTCATCCTCCCACATGGCCTCCTCCAGCCCAAAGTGCTATCATTGCACTTTACGTGGGTGATAACTCATTTTCGCAACATTAATTCTCTCTAATTGATTATAACCAGAGGTTCGACTAAGAAGTCGTCTTCTGGTTCGACCTACGTGCAAGAAAAAATTTAATGATTTCTTTTTCTTTAGTAATTTTGTCTTGATAGAATTATTAAAATTAAATTACCTGTATATCTTGCCATTTGATTATATTCTTAGGATCACAAAAATACTTTTTTAACATAGAAACATGGAAAAAATTGTGCACATGTATGTGGCTGGGCAAGGCGAGCTGGTAAGCCACTGGTCTGATTCTAGCCAAGATCTGGAAAGGACCACAAAATCAGGGTGCCAATTTAGCACGTGCACTCCATTGTAATGTACTCTTCTTGGCTCGTACACGCACATAAACATGATCTCCAATTTGAATTTCCCAGAAATTAATCTTTCGATCAGCAAAGCTCTTTTGTTTGTCTTGTGCAGCCTTTAAGTTGGATCGTACTTTTTTAACCATCTCCTCCATTTCTTTTAACATGTCTAGTTGCAACTTCAATTCATCCTCTAACCCTCCCCAACTTGAAGTTATCCTACATTTGTGTCCATACAATACTTCAAACTGGCTCATTTGTAGCGATGTATGGTAGCCGTTGTTATAAGAAAATTCTACCAAATGTATGTAATCCTCCCATTTGGATGGCTGTTGCATTACATAAGTTCGCAACATATCTTCCACTACCTGATTTACTCGCTCGGTATATCCATCCGTTTGAGGGTGGCAGGTATTGTTGAAATGTAGCTGTGTGCCTAAACCTTCAAATAAAGCTTTTGAGAATGCTGATGTAAATTTGACATCACGATCGGAAATGATGGTTTTTGGTAATCCATGTAATCTGAAAATGGTTTGCATGAATATATTAGTAATTTGTACAGCCTTGTAGGATGATTGTACTGGTATGAAGTGAGAAGATTTGCTCAACTTATTCACTACCACCATAATCAAATCATTCTGCTTTTTGGACTTAGGTAGTCCTGTAATAAAATCGATGGAAATGGTTTACAACTTCCATTTTGGAATAGGAAATGGTTGCAACAATCTGGCTGGGTGTCGGTGTTCTGCTTTCACCTGCTAACATTCCAGATAATGAGACAAATAATAAGCTACTTCCTTCTTCATACCGGGCCAAAAATATTCCTTTCTAAGTGTGGTAATTAGCTTCTGGTATTTGGGGTGGCCTGCATATGAAACTTTATGATATTCGTCCAAAATTAAGTCTTTAATATTTTTCTAGTTAAGTACATACAGTTTTACTTTATAAATCAGCATACTATCATGATTTATCTCATATCCCAGCTTCTGTTCATTGTTTTTTTAAATTTTAGCTCGTTGCCATAAAAATTGGTATTCTGGATCAAGTATGGCTGCCTCTTTGATAAGCTCATTAAAGGTAGTATGCATCTCACTAAAAGAGACCTCGTAAATACAATGTACCTTTCGACTTAAGGCATCCGCGACTCAATCCTCCTTTCCTTTCAAATGCTTGATTTTAAAATAAAATCCACTTAAAAAGTCGACCTGACGAGCTTGCCTAACATTCAAATTGGGTTGCTTAAAATAGCTAGTTAAACTATGATGATCAGTCATTAAGAGAAACTTCTTACCCATCAGGTAATGTTGCCACATCTTTAATGCATGAATGACAATTGTAAGCTCTAAGTTATAGGATGAATATTTTTGCTCGTGCTCCTTAAGTTTCTTAGACTCATTAGCAATCACTTTGCCTTCCTACATTAGCACGCCATAAACACCTTCGTTGCTGGCATCTTTGCAAACCACATATCCTTTATTTGGGTCTGCAATGCTTAAAATAGGTGCGATGGTAAGTAAATACTTAAGCTAATTAAAAAAAAATTGACACTCCAAAGTCCACTTAAAGGTTTCCCCTTTCTTTTGTAGGGAGGTAATAGGGTATGCTACCTTGGAAAATCTTTCAACAAAACGCCTATAGTATCCGGCTAGACCCATGAATGACCTTATATCCACCACATCTTTTGGTACTCGCCACTCCATTATAGTTTTTATCTTTTCCGAGTCCACTGCAATCCTATCCTTGGTAATGACATGCCCTAGATACTGGATTTGTTCTTTAAAGAAATCACATTTGTTGTACTTAGCAAATAGATGATGCTCTCTTAGATTTTGCAAAACAATACGAAGATTCTCTTTTTGTTCTTCTATATTCTGAAGGGCAACACAACGAACTCGTAGTGTCCATATCAAGTCCTAAAATATGTTTTTTCTATATCTTCTTCCTTAATTCCGATCTGATGGTAACCTGAATGAATATATATCTTTGAAAACACGGTTGCACCCCACACTTGATCAAAAAGCTCATCTATACGAGGTAAGGGGTATTTATTTTTTATGGTTAGTTTATTTAATTCGTAGTTATCCATGCACATTCACAGGGTTCCATCCTTCTTCTTAACGAAAAGCACCGGGGCTCCCCAAGGTGATACGCTTGGGTAGATGTACTTTTTATCAAGCAGTTCTTGTAGCTGCATTTTTAATTATGTCAATTTGGTATACTCATGAGGTAAAGAGCTCGAGATACCGGAGCAGCTCCCGGAATTAACTCAATGGTGAAGTCTATATCTCTTTTTGGAGGAATTCCCAGAATCTCCTCAGGAAACACGTCTGGAAAATTTTGTATTATAGATATATTTTCTAAGGAAACATATTTTTCTTTTGAATTAGCATATCCTACCGATATCGCATAAATTTGACATCCTTTTCTAATACACTTTGCTAATTGAGATGCTGTTATTGGTCTTGAATTTAGAGGTATTAATATGCCTTGAATTTCCTGCCTCTTTCCCTCTTCATCCATATTTCTAATAGCTTTGGTTTTACAATTAACGAGGGAACAATGATTTTCCAACCAATCCATGCCTATTAGGATATCATATTATCCCACGGGAAATACATTCAGGTTTACCACAAGAGACTGACCTTATATTTTGAAGGGACAATTGCTAACCTTGTCCAACACCCTTCTCTTTGCCCCCGTGGCTCGCTGTACTAACCAACAACTCTTAAACTTAACAACTTGTAAACAACATTGTTCTACTATATTAGGGCTAATATAACTCAAAGTAGCTCCTAGGTCAATTAAAATAGATATAGTTTGGTCAAAAATTTTACCTTCAAATTCCACCATGGTTGGATGGTATTTCGCCTGGTGGTCTTCAAGGGCAGCATTGATTTTTGGAATGCTTCTGGCTATTTCTCCTATAGTTGACGCTTTATGAATCTGTGAAATTTGATCAGTTTCTTTGCGAATGGGACAATTTTTAACGTAATGTGGTCCTCCACATCTCCAACATTGTACTGGGGGTCTTGCTGCTATTTGTACTTCAGTTCTTCCTAATAGCTCATTAGTTTTGGACTCAGTTGGAAGTCTGAATCTAGATTGATTTCTATTCATATTTCTGTTTATTTTCCCTTTATGGGGTCCCGTGCTGATTATGGCTTTATTTCCATTATTGCTAGTAGGAAACTTAGTTCCCTTTTTATCTGCCCATCTTTTCCCTACGTCTCCCTTTTTCCTGTTTTTTTGGTAGCATATCTGAGCTTTTCATATAACTTCCTCCATCGTCTCTGGGTTATCGAATTCAAGACGCTCTTTCATGAAAATCGACATACTATTGAAAAATCACTGCACCTTCACCCTTTCCTCCCATATGTAAGGAACATATCGAATAAAGGACGTAAATTTGGTTATGAACTTATCCATAGACAACTAACCCAATCAAAGATCGTGAAACTCTTTTGCCTTTTCATCATAAAATATTTCAGTTAAGTATTTTTCCTTAAAACATCTTTGAATTTTTTCCCAAGTTATGCTCTATTTGCTTACTCCATGCACAATTTTTACTTCCTCCCACCACAAGGTCGCCTTTGCTTGAAGTTGGAAGATGGCCAAGCGAGATTTTAATTTTTGGTCGTATTCATATAGAGGAAAGTACTTATTAATATTAATATGCCAGGTTTCAATTGCCTCTTCGTGTTCACCATCAAAGAGGGGCGGTTTTATTTTCCAAAATTCCCCCTGCAGTTCTATCTTTTGTCTTTTTTGTGTTTTATGTTCTGATGCATTATCGTCTTTTTCTTCTCGATTTTCTTCACCTCCTTCCGTCTCTAAATACTCTATTGGAAATTCTTGTTCACCAATCATGTTCCCATGCTTTGGGATGGGAATTGGTTGTCGTTGATTCTGTCTATCAGATAGACACTTCATAATCTTTTCCTGCTCTTGCATCAGTCTTTCATTATCTGCCCATAACTGAGCCATATCTTCCTTCAATTTTGACATAGTCTCTAAGGTTGTAGTGTTGGTATTGTGTGGTTCTTCCCCCAATTGTACCCATACCTCAGGATTGGCTTCTTGAAAAGATGTTGGTCATGTTTTTGTCACGGATCTGTGGGCTGTGATTCTCATCCTTCTCATGCTGGATGTTTTTTATTTCTCTGTGCATATCATCATTATTGTTAGTCATTCTTCTCCCAGAGGTCTCAACTTTGTAACCTGGGCGCTCTAATACCACTTGTCACACTTCTAGACACAAATTAATAAAACCATAAAGAAATTAAATAGTAATCAACGAATTTACTATTTCAACTATCGAATATTTATGCTAAGATTAAAACTTATAGATATATGTACATTTACACATTTATTTCACCATACGCATATATTTTTCTCTACACATAAAACATTATACACGTGATAGTAATGAGTTACAACAAGATTAATGGTGTACTATTTTAATGTATGGTCCTATGGTTATACGACCATAGTCCACAGAGTATCTCGAGATTCTCCAATGATCTGGTAGGATATTGTTCTTTGGACTCTTCCTGTTGGTATCCAGTTGTCGTCCATCGCGTTGGGAAAGTCACGGCATCCATGACTCTTATCGCAATTTCATCCGCCAGTGTTGAGCACTCCCCTTAAACCCTTATCGTTTACCTGTTGGGTGACTTTTCGCATTTGCTCTGGTTCGACAGAGTGCTCTGCCTACTCCATCTTTGGTTCATGGAAATGGATGTCCTCATCCCTTCAAACTATGGTCTGGTCCAGTAATTTGTTGCTTGTCTTGTTATGGTATGAATCCTTTCAGTCATTCTCTAGGTGAAGCGTTTACTGCAAGGTTGCATGTTGTCCTTTGGATATTTCTTGTCCACCAAACCGATTTAGGTAAGAGGGCTTTTCCCCTGTCATTTTCGTACATAATTATTTTACATTTAAATGTGTCCTCTATTGTTGCTAACACAATTTTATGTTTTGGCTAGGATGATTGAAGGATTCCATGCGATGAGGGTTTAGCTGTGGTGGTCGAGCATCTACCCATTTCAAGCTTGTCTGCAAGGTCCGGTGACAATTATTTCACTTAGCCTCCGGGTAACGTGATGAACTTCCTTTGGCGTTTTTGGGTTGTATGGATTTTCTTAAATTTGGGGTTTATTGGCTTATTACCAGTCTAGCTCGATATTGTCCTAAAAGGACAATTTAGATTCTCTATTAATTCTACCTTGGAAACACCATGTTTGTATATTGAACATTTCAGCTGAAAGGATTAAGTTATTTCTGGGTTTTGCAACCCGGGTTTCTAATAGTTTAATTTCTAATTTATTTTGGTAATCAGATGTCTAGAGCATGTGCGAAGAGATATGTTTGCCTCCAACACTTACAGGAAGCGTTCTTTGTTTAATATGAAATTTCGCTATTTTGAAATGTGTCATATTCAGTTTGTATTTAAGGTATTAGTGCTCCTAGCACAAATTCGCTTCTCTGTCGAATTTATTAAGTGACATTTTGGTTGGCTTGCCTGTTCTGGGTTTCTCGTCAAAGTCCCTTCTACTTTTCAGGATTTTCAGCTCCTACTGTGGTGAATTTATTCTCATGTTGTTACTATAATATTTATATTGTCCAACAAATATCTTTCACCCTATTTTCATTAAGACTCGTTCTGTGTACAATTATATCTCATGCTTGTTTACATTAAGGTTCATGCTGAGTAGCGTTTATATTTCACACTGTTCATATTATGATTCATACAGTTTGAATGATGCTATATGGTTGGGGCTTTGTTAACATTACTTCATGGGACAGTTACGTGAATAATTTTGTTGGTTCTTTGTTAAGAATATTAAGAATTTACTCTACATACCCTACTCTTGTTTGTATGTCGAGTCTCGTCCTTCAATTTTCTTAAAAATCTAATAGGAAGGATTGTTTCTTGAATGCTAGCTAGTTTTCAAAACCCTTGAGTATCACTCTCATGGTTATAATTAGCCTAGTAATCTTTATATAAGCTTTTGCTTGGTACTGTAAACCCTCGGCATAAATCTATTCTATTTAAAGGCCTACGATTAGACTCTACTTCTTTGTTTGTCTTAGCAGTTGGCTCAATTCGCTTCAAAATATAGTTTTATGAATTTCTACTTGTTGTTTGCTTCTTTGGTATTATTGTCTTAAGACCTGTAGGAAAATTAATTTCCTACTCACATATTTCACTGTTTATACTTTCTTTTCTTTTCTTTATAGTCTGCTGAATTCCTACTAACCATCTAGAATGTTGTCTAAATTCTTCCATTAATAAGCACATCTGTTACCTTCAGTAGAAAAACAAGTATTTCCTTATCAATATAAATTGCAGCTATAAATTTCTCAGTTTCTTCCCAACCTTGAGACTCACTTTCAGGCCAAAGTCTCCCATCCGCGCTGTTACCCACTCATTGGGTATTTCCTGCAAGACTATTGTCTTACTATTTCACAGCTATCTGGTCTTAACCTGGAATGTGGTCTCTTTTCAATGGAGCATACTTCTAGCAATAGATCCCATCTTGAAAGTTGTTCAAGCTACTGATCTTAATGCAATAGAGTCACCATGAAGTGTTTATTTTATGGATCTTTTAGTCAATGGAGTCGCGAAGTGAATGGTACAACCTACCTATGGGTCCAACTGTTGTTCACCATCAATAATTAGATCTAAATAATTGTCATTATTTATCGGGGAAGATAGAGCTTTCACTCCCGGACAACGACGCCAGTATGTTATCACTCCTCCAGATCTCCAAGGCTAAGGAAGAGTCCATCTGAGGTAACCACAAACCAAACTTTTGACTTGGTAGCTAGCCCTACCAAGCCATAGAGGGCTCTCTCCAAAGGATCACAGCCAAGAGGGTTGGATGGATTAGGGTTTTAGGCTAGGTATGATGTGGAGAGGTTGTTTAATTTGATTTGGTGTTGTTGTTGGAAGAGGATTAGGTCAAAGAGACCATGTCAGGGAAAATGAGGGTATGATTGTAGAAATTTGATGGAGCAAGGTAAGTAGCCACTCAAACACTTTAAGGTTATGAAGTGAGATGGATAATACCGGTGAGGTGCTAGAAAGAGAAAGACAAGCATGCATTCTTTTTAAACTGAAGAAACTGGACAAATTATGAATATTTCCCCAAAACAGATCATTTAAGATGTATTTTTCTCATCAACTTGAAAATCAACATATCATAGAAGTGAATTGAAACATGGGAGTACAAAACATTTAAACATATGAAACATAAGAAGAAACTATGTCAAAATTCCATACCACAGTTATTCCACCAAAATATCTGCAACTCATTCATTAAATTTTGCGAAATATTGATTACACCAGTGTCTCTGATCAATAGTATAACATCAAACTGAGTCCAACCATTGTCAATGGTGAATAAAGGGATTAAATAGACATGAAAACCACTTCCCCTCATCCTCAGGGATCAAATCCATGAGGTGAGGAAGATATTACACAAAAATCTAAACTTATAACTAAATTGTAGGATGGTCCAAGTAACTCATTCCTATCTTAATTGAACTGATTCATTACACCTCATCTGCTTGATTTACCTAATGCATTTACCGTAAGTAATAGTAAAACCATGATAATTACATCCAATTTAATAATTTACATAGGTAAAATCATCATTTTCCAAGGTGAAAATCAAAATAGGAGAGAAACTCAAAACATTGGAGAAGACTGTCAAACACACC
Organism: Pinus taeda; assembly: GCA_000404065.3. Classification (NCBI taxonomy): domain Eukaryota; kingdom Viridiplantae; phylum Streptophyta; class Pinopsida; order Pinales; family Pinaceae; genus Pinus; species Pinus taeda. The sequence continues at coordinate 63,218 of APFE031497656.1, forward strand.
CTCTCTTTGTCAAACACGCCCTTTTTTTTGTCAAACATGCCCTCCATGTTTAGGACTACTTTTGGGTGCCTTCCTAGTGTACACATTTTCTCCAAGATTGCTTGCTTGAAAGCCCTTCAAGTCTGCATTTTAGACATGTCTTCCATTTTCAAATTGGATCTCATTTGTCTTGTCAAAAAGCTCAATCTCCCAAGAATGGTAAAGGCACAGTGCCCAAGCCAAAAATGAGGCGAAAACATGGTTTGTTGGTGGTTTTTGACCCTTTGACTGAACCATTTGTCTCCAAATGCCTAGAAAATGCATAGGGGGCATGTCGTCATCACTCATAATCCAATTAGGTTGACCTTTTCCTCATTATAATCCCCAAAAAAGAGTGCATCACCCTAGGTGTTGCGCGTTTGACCTTTTTACTATGCTAAAAATTCCTTGAAAAACATAGAAATTAACAACTTGAAAAATTTGCTCAAAACTTGTCAAATTTGAGCCTAGGATAGCTCATTGGAAATTGTATCCTGTCTTGTTTCCAAATATTCCTTTAGTTTTCAAAATTGACTTTGTCCAACCCTCCAAAAGTTCATTCTCCCAAGATTGGTCAAAACATGCAGAATGAGGTGCAAAAATGAAGTGTGCTCTTCCAGGAAACTTTTGGAGGTCTTCCTCAACTCCGAATGGAGCTCATTATAGCTCATTGGAAAGCTATCTTTTCCTTGTTATCATTTAAATCATTAAGAAGGTCATTTGGAAACTAAATCTAGGAGAAAAATTGATTTTCCCAAGATCACTCCAGAAGTGTAGCAACTCTCTTGTAGGAACTGTATTTTCGACATTTCTCCAAAACCATAACACTTGTGTAAAAACAGAAGGATGTTTTTCGTAAGTGGACCATTATGGACCAAAGCTTCTCTCACTTTTGTAATATTCATCTCTGTTTAGTTGGAAACATACTTGGAAGCAAAACTAGCCCTATGTGTGGCAAATGATTTGTCCCTTGGAATGACTTCATGAAAAATGATGGAGGCATGATGTTTATTAGTTGGAATGGCATCGTACTTGCTGAAATGACCTCCCTTAGGTCTCTTCTGCTCAGATGTCTATGATTCCATATCCAACCCTATCTTAGTGGGAGAGGAAATTGAGGTTTAGTGCTTGTGGAAAATGATGATTTGGACACCCTTGGGAAGAGACAACTCCCTTTGGCATTCACTTAACTTTTTGAAACATTACCCTTTCACTTGACTATTTCCTTTGACAAATTGATCTTTTGATGGTCTTTGAGAACTCTTTAAATTTGACTTTTCTTTAATGAATTTAGCATATAACGATTGAGTTGGTAGCTTTGGAACAATACTTATTACCTATAGTGAACATAGAATTACATGATGAAATAAGCATTTCACTTTACAAATCATCTTCACATAGTGAAGAGATGTTATTTGATCACCCTTTACTTTTCAGTCTTATGCAATGGAATGGAGTTTTATCGGAACCTTGGAAACCCTAATGACCTAATGAAACCTTGAAAAACCCTAAAAGACCTAATGAGACCTTGAAGGACTGAGTTTCAAGACAAAATGACCGATGTGATGGCATGATGTAAATAATTTTATGGACAATGGGTACTCACAAGGTTGAAATGAGCCAATAAGGGGTAAATTTTTAAAAGGAGTAAAGGAAACCCTAATTCAACCTTCAGTGACCAAATTTTTGCATGACGACCTAGTGGAATGACAAAATTTTAGAATGGGACCCTAATATGATATGAAAAGAGATTTTTGATCATTGATGGCAGTATCAAAATATTGACACTAATAAGTTGTTTGATTTTGGCAGGAGCAGGAATGGCATTTTTTATTTAGGCAGGAATGAGGGAAGATGGATTTCCTGCAAGACTATTGTCTTACTAGTTCACATTTGTCTGGTCTTAACCATAAATAGCTCTTGGAATCTGCCTGGCATATCAACATAGAAATATTTCCTCTCCCTCTCCTTGCTTCATCTCAGGTACCAATACCCTCTTTATTTCTTCTTGGAGAATTAATCTTTAAGGAATTAGTTAGGACTATGTAACTTCTTTGACATGTGAGAGTTACAAGATTTGTTATTACTCAAACATTTTTTTCATGCATAGCTTAATTAAAATCTTAAATGTATAAATTCAAATAATAATAATATCCAGTTTTGTTTATTGCGATAAATAAATATTTACAATCACTAGGGATGTCACATCTCCCATCCAAGATTAAAGATCGTCCCGATGTTTTTCTGCTGCAAATAGATTTGGACAAGTCTCCCTCATAACTTTTTCATCCTCCTAGGTGGCCTCCTCCAGCCCAAAGTGCTATCATTGCACTTTACCTAGGTGATAACTCATTTTCGCAACATTACTTCTCTCTGATTGAGTATAACCAGAGGTTTGACTGAGAAGTCGTCTTCCAGTTCAACCTACATGCAAGAAAAAATTTAGTCAGTTCTTTTTCTTTAGTAATTTTGTCTTCATAGAATTATTAAAATTAAATTACCTGTATATTTTGCCATTTTATGATTTTCTTAGGATCATAAATATACTTTTTTAACATAGAAACATGGAAAACATTGTGCACATGTATGTGGCTGGGCAAGGCGAGCTGGTAAGCCACTGGTCTGATTTGAGCCAAGATCTGGAAAGGACCACAAAATCAGGGTGCCAATTTAGCACATGTGCTCCATTGTAATGTACTCTTGTTGGCTTGTACACACACATAAACATGATCTCCAATTTGAAATTCCTGGAAACTAATCTTTCGATCAGCAAAGCTCTTTTGTCGGTCTTGTGCTGCCTTTAAGTTGGATCATACTTTTTTAACCATCTCCTCCATTTATTTTAAAATGTCTGGTTGCAACATCAATTCATCCTCTAACCCTCCCCAACTTGAAGTTATCCTACATTTGCGTCCATACAATACTTCAAACTGGCTCATTTGCAATGATGTATGGTAGCCGTTGTTATAAGAAAATTCTACCAAATGTATGTAATCCTCCCATTTGGATGGCTGTTGCATTACATAAGTTCGCAACATATCTTCCACTACTTGATTTAATCGCTCGGTATGTCCATCCGTTTGAGGGTGGTAGGCAGTGTTGAAATGTAGTTGTTTACCTAAACTTTCAAATAAGGCTTTCGAGAATGTTGATGTAAATTTGACATCATGATCGGAAATGATGGCTTTTGGTAATCCATGTAATCTGAAAATGGCTTGCATGAATATGTTAGCAATTTGTACAGCCTTGTAGGATGATTGTACTGGTATGAAGTGAGCAGATTTGCTCAACTTATCCACTACCACCATAATCGAATCATTCTGCTTTTTGGACTTAGGTAGTCCCATAATAAAATCGATGGAAATGGTTTACAACTTCCATTTCAGAATAGGAAATGGTTGCAGCAATCTGGCTGGGTGTCGGTAGCTAGTTAAACTATGATGATCAGTCATTAAGATAAACTTCTTACCCATCAGGTAATGTTGCCACATCTTTAATGCATGAATGATAGTTGTAAGCTCTAAGTTATAGGATGAATATTTTTTCTCGTGCTCCTTAAGTTTCCTAGACTTAGTAGCAATCACTTTGCCTTCCTGCATTAGCACGCCACAAACACCTTCCTTGCTGGCATTTGTGCAAACCACATATCCTTTATTTGGGTCTGCAATGCTTAAAATAGGTGCGATGGTAAATAATTAAGCTAATAAAAAAAAGTTTGACACTCCAAAGTCCACTTAAAGGTTTCCCCTTTCTTTTGTAGGGAGGTAATGGGGTATGCTACCCTGGAAAATCCTTCAACAAAATGCCTATAGTATCCGACTAGACCCATGAATGACCTTATATCCACCACATATTTTGGTACCAGCCACTCCATTATAGTTTTTATATTTTCCGAGTCCACTGCAATCCTATCCTTGGCAATGACATGCCCTAGATACTGGATTTGTTCTTTAAAGAAATCACATTTGTTGTACTTAGCATATAGATGATGCTCTCTTAGAGTTTGCAAAACAATACAAAGATTCTCTTTTTGTTCTTCTATATTCCGAGAGTAATATTCATGAGACACATGAAGTTAGTGGGGGCATTAGTTAGCCTGAAGGGCAACACAACGAACTCGTAGTGTCCATATCAAGTCCTAAAATATGTTTTAGCTATATCTTCTTCCTCAATTCCGATCTGATGGTAACATGCATGAAGATATATCTTTGAAAACACGGTTGCACCCCACACTTGATCAAATAGCTCATCTATACGAGGTAAGGGGTATTTATTTTTTATGGTTAGTTTATTTAACTCGCAGTAATCCACGACATTCACAAGTTTCCATCCTTCTTCTTAATGAAAAGCACCGAAGCTCCCCAAGGTGATACGCTTGGGCAGATGTACTTTTTATCAAGCAGTTCTTGTAGCTGCATTTTTAATTATGTCAATTCGGTATACTCATGAGATAAATAGCTCGAGATACCGGAGCAGCTCCTGGAATTAACTCAATGGTGTAGTCTATATCTCTTTTTGGAGGAAGTCCCAGAATCTCGTCAGGAAACACGTCCAAAAAATTCTGTATTATAGGTATATTTTCTAAGGAAACATATTTTTCTTTGAATTAGCATATCCTACCAATATCACATAAATTTGACATCCTTTTCTAATACACTTTGCTAACTGAGATGTTGTTACTGGTCTTGAATTTAGAGGTCTTAATATGCCTTGAATTTCCTGCCTATTTCCTCTTCATCCATATAGCTAATAACTTTGGTTTTACAATTAATGAGGGACCAATGATTTTCCAACCAATCCATGCCTATTAGGATGTCATATGATCCCAGGGGAAATACATTCAAGTTTGCCACAAGAGACTAACCTTCTATTTTGAAGGGACAATTGCTAACCTTGGCCAACGCCCTTCTCTTTGCCCCCGTGGCTCGCTGTACTAACCAAGGACTCTTAAACATAACATCTTGCAAACAACATTGTTCTACTATCTTAGGGATAATATAACTCAAAGTAGCTCCTGGGTCAATTAAAACAGATATAGTTTGGTCAAAAATTTTACCTTCAAATTCCACTATGGTTGGATGGTATTCTGACTGGTGGTCTTCAAGGGCAGCATTGATTTTTGGAATGCTTCTGGCTAGTTCTCCTATAGTTGATGCTTCCTGAATCTGTGAAATTTGATTAGTTCCCTTGTGATTGGGACAATTTTTAACGTAATGTGGTCCTCCACATCCCCAACATTGTACTGGGGGTCTTGGTGCTATTTGTACTTTAGTTCTTCCTGATTGCTCATTAGTTTTCGACTCAGTTGGATGTCTGAATATGGATTGATTTCTATTCATATTTCTGTTTATTTTCCCTTTATGGGGTATCATGCTGATTATGGCTTTATTTCCCTTATTGCCAGTAGGAAACTTAATTCCCTTTTTATCAGCCCATCTTTTCCCCATGTCTCCCTTTTTCCTATTTTGTTGGTAGCATATCTGAGCTTTTCATATAACTTCCTCCATGGTCTTTGGGTTATCGAACTCGAGACGCTCTTTCATGAACATCAACATACTGCTGATAAATCACTGCACCTTCACCTTTTCCTCCCATATCTAAGGAACAAATGGAATAAAGGACGTAAATTTGGTTCTGAACTCATCCATAGACAACTGACCCAATCGAAGATCATGAAACTATTTTGCCTTTTCATCATAAAATATTTCAGTTAAGTATTTTTCCTTAAAACATCTTTGAATTTTTTCCCAAGTTATGCTCTGTTTGCTTACTCCATGCACAATTTTTACTTCCTCCCACCACAAGGTGGCCTTTTCTTGCAGTTGGAAGATGACCAAGCAAGCTTTTAATTTATGGTCATATTCATACAGAGGAAAGTAATTATTAATATTAATATGCCAGGCTTCAGTTACCTCTTCGTGTTCACCATCAAAGAGGGGCGGCTTTATTTTCCAAAATTCCCCTTGCATTTCTATCTTTTGTCTTTTCTGTGTTTTGTGTTTTAATGCATTATCGTATTTTTCTTCTTGATTTTCTTCACCTCCTTCCGTCTCTAAATACTAGGTTCGAAATTCTTATTCACCAGTCATGTTCCCATGCTTTGAGATGGGAATTGGTTGTCGTTGATTTTGTCTATAAGACAGACACTTCATAATATTTTCCTGCTCTTGCATCAGTCTTTAATTATCTGCCCATAACCGAGCCATCTCTTCCTTCAGTTCTGACACAATCTCTAAGATTATAGTGTTGGTATTGTGTGGTTCTTCCCCCAACTGTACCAATACCTCAGGATTGGCTTCTTGAAAATATGTTGTTCATGTTCTTATCACAGATCTGTGCGGTGTGATTCTCGTCCTTCTCATGCTGGATGTTTTTTATTTCTCTTTGCATATCATCATTATTGTTAGTCATTCTTCTCCAGAGGTCTCAGCTTTGTAACCTGGGCACTCTAATACCACTTGTCACACTTCTAGATACAAATTAATAAAACCATAAAGAAATTAAATAGTAATCAATGAATTTACTATTTCAACTATCGAATATTTATGCGGAGATTAAAACTTATAGATATACGTACATTTACACATTTATTTCACCATACGCATATATTTTTCTCTACACATATAACATTATACACATGTGATAGTAATGAGTTACAACAATATTAATGGTGTATTGGTTTAATGTATGGTCTTATGGTTATACGACCATTGTCCAAAGAGTATCTCGAGATTCTCCAATGATCCGACAACAGATTGTGCTTTGGACTCTTCCCGTTGGTATCCAGTTGTCGTCCATCGCATTGGGAAAGTCACCGCATCCACGACCCTTATCGCAATTTCATCCGACGGTGTTGAGCACTCCCATTAAACCCTTACCGTTTACCTGTTGGGTGACTTTTCGCATTTGCTCTGGTTCGACAGAGTGCTCTACTTGCTCCATCTTTGGTTCATGGAAATGGATGTCCTCATCCCTTCAAACAATGGTTTGGTCCGGTACTTTGCTACTTCTCTTGTTATGGTATGAATCCTTTCAGTCATTCTCTGGGCAAAGCGTTTCCTGCAAGGTTGCATGTTGTCCTTCGGATATTTCTTGTCCACCAAACCGCTTCAGGTAAGAGGGTTTTTCCCCTGTCATTTTCATATGTAATTAATTTACATTTAAATGTGTCCTCTATTGTTGCCAACACAATTTTATGTTTTGGCTAGGATGATTGAAGGATTCCATGTGACAAGGGTTTAGCTGTGGTGGTCGAGCACCTACCCATTTCAAGTTTGTCTGCAAGGTCCGGTGACAATTATTTCGCTTAGCCTCCGGGTAATGTGATGAACTTCCTTTGGTGTTTTTGGGTTGTATGGATTTTCTTAAATTTGGGGTTTATCATCTTGTTTTCAGTCTAGATCGATATTGTCCAAAAAGGACAATTTGGATTCTCTATTAATTCTGCCTTGGTGACACCATGAAAATTTCGGCTGAAAGGATTAAGGTATTTCTGGGTTTTGCAACCCGGGTTTCTCATAGTTTAATTTCTAATTTATTTTAGTAATTAGATGTCTAGAGCGTGTGCAAATAGATATGTTTGCCTCCAGCACTTACAGGAAGCGTTCTTTGTTTAATATGAAATTCCGTTGTTTTGAAATGTGTCATATTCAGTTTGTATTTAAGGTGTCAGTGCTCCTAGCACAAGTCTGCTTCTCTGTGGAATTTATTAAGTGACATTTTGGTTGGATTGCCTATTCTGGGTTTACCATCAAAGTCCCTTCTACTTTTCAGGATTTTCAGCTCCTACTATGGTGAATTTATTCTCATGTTGTTATTGTAAGATTTATATTGTCCAACAAATATCTTTCACCCTATTTTCATTAAGACTCATTCTATGTACAATTATATCTCATGCTTATTTACATTAAGGTTCATGTTGAGTAGCGTTTATATTTTCACACTGTTCATATTATGATTCATACAGTTCGAATGATGTTATATGGTTGGGGCTTTGTTAACATTACTTCATGGAACAGTTACGTGAATAATTTTGTTGGTTCTTTGCCAAGAATATTAAGAATTTACTCTACATACACTACTCTTGTATGTATGTCGAATCTCGTCCTTCAATTTTCTTCAAAATCTAATAGGAAGGATTGTTTCCTGAATGCTAGCCAGTTTCCGAAATCCCTGAGTATCACTCTCATGGTTATAATTAGCCTAGTAATCTTTATATAAGCTTTTGCTTGGTACTATAACCCCTCGGCATAAATCTATTATATTTAAAGGCCTACGATTAGACTGTACTTCTTTGTTTGTCTTAGCAATTGGCTCAATTCACTTCAAAATACAATTTTATCAATTTCTACTTCTTGTTTGCTTCTTTGGTATTATTGTCTTAATACCTGTAGGAAAATTAATTTCCTACTTACATATTTCACTGTTTATACTCTCTTTTCTTTTCTTTACAATCTACTAAATTCCTACTAACTATCTAGAGTGTTGTCTAAATTCATCCATTGATAAGCACATCTGTTACCTTCAGTAGAAAAACAAGTATTTCCTTATCAACATAAATTGTAGCTATAAATTTCTCAGTTTCTTCCCAACCTTGAGACTAACTTTCAGGCCAAAGTCTCCCCTCCGAGCTGTTACCCACTCATTGGGTATTTCCTGCAAGACTATTGTCTTACTATTTCACAACTATCTGGTCTTAACTAGACATAGCTCTTAGAATTTGCCTAACATATCAACACAAAAATCTTTCCTCTCCCTCTCCTTGCTTCATCTCAAGTACCAATACATTCTTGATTTATTCTTGGAGAATTAATCTTTCAGGAAGTAGTTAGGGATAGGTAACTTCCTATCCTAACTACTTTGGCATATGAGAGTTACAAGATTTGTTATTACTCAAACATTTGTTTCATGCATAACTTAATTAAAATCTTAAATGTATAAATTCAAATAATAATAATATCCAATTTTGTTTACTGTGGTAAATAAATATTTACAATTATTGGGGATGTCACATCCATCTTGCATTCAAATTCCAACTTTGTCATCTTCCATAGTACGCTATGGAGGTAACACATCTCCATCCAAGGATTGCCCATCCCAACGACATGAATGTAACTTTCGTGGAATGGAAACCAATATTCATTGTGCTATTTACCCATTAATTCGCGGGGGGCTATATATGCCCACCTTTGGATTTAAGAGAGTACATTGTCTAGCGATGGGCATATACATCCCCTGTGCATCAATGGGTCCATAGCAACATAAATAATTGTTGGAAATAGATGTTATGAATTTTAAGTAGGATTTGACACCAGCAAACATGTATGATTGGGCCTTGAATAAGCCATCTAACGATTAAATGTAGAATGTAAATTGTTTTTGCTACTACGGTTGACATGGCTAACATTGGTCTTGCAATGACAGATTTAGAATAACATGCATGGGAGAGAATTCAAGATTTGAGTACAAGATTTTCTACTTCCTAAGAAGAGTTCTTTGTCATGTTACCTTTGATTTCCCATGATGATGGGATTTTTTTTAAGAAATGATATCTAGTATTCTTCTATTGGCTATTGTTGCATAGCTGAGGAGGAGGAGAAGCCATACCAATAACATTGATATTAGCACACTCGATACTATGAACGAATATTCAGTAACCCCTTGATGTGTGGCAAAAAATAGAAGAAATAGGGAATGAAAGATAAGCCAGAGTGGCCCAAGCAATGATGTATGGTGGAGAACTCAGAGAAAATGTAGATGAACATAGTGAGTCCTAGAGGAGTTAATTTTCCCCATGAATATTCATATCTGGGATGGACCATCCTTGGAAACATGTAGGTTAATATCGCAATTAACATTACCCTACTCCAATGTATCATAAATACGTTATTCCTAATTACCTCACCACTCAATGGCTATGGATTGTTCAAGATATCTTTTAGTAAATTTATGTGTGTTCACCATGTTCATGACTTGGATGGTTAGAACACTAAGGATGAGTGCATTGTTAGGATCCCAATGGGCTCGCTTCTTTCTTTCCTTCATTGTATCCATTCCAAGAAGGACAATGAATACTAACACACTACAACAAAGCCCAAATAACTCTGCAAGTTGCTCGAGAGAGAGGGATCTTGTCACACTCTCCTTGAACTTCCATGATTGAGGTGAACACAATAGATGATGAGATGAAGATAGAGGACAATAGATGGCTGCAATACATCAAAAGGTAAGTGATCCATGCTTTTTTGCAATTACATCATTATTTAAGTCCAATACTTTAATTGATAGATCAACTTAATTGTAAATTTCAAATTATTTTATAAATACCTATATTATATTATAATATTGGAATTTAATATTTTATAAACTACTAATTGACACCATTTAAATACATAAAATTAGTAATTTTTTTTAAACAACAATCAGACACTTCGAATTAAATTATTATTATTGAAGAAGAAAAATTATAATATATATATATATATATATAAATATATATAAGTTGACACCCATTACATATAAAAACATTGACCAATAACATGTTCAATCTGATAGCCAATCAAACTGCACTATACATATATAGATATATTCAAAAAAACCCCAAACTGCACTATGGAAATTTTATAATTTTTTTTAGGTCAACCCCAAACTAATTTGGGTTTGACCAAAAACTCAATGCAATATCCTATGCATAGCAAGGCTAATGGTAACTTTATAAAAATCAACCACACACTTTTGTGATTAGCTTGATTTTTCAATTAAACTAAAGGGATTTGTGAACACATATTTCACTGGTGTTTAAAAGTGAAAGAGAAGGCATTTTTAGTTTTTGCATATCAGGCATCACATTTCCATCAATTTTATTATTAAAGTGAATGATTTTTGAAGTGCCAAGGTGCATATGTTCACATTACTACTCGATCACTTAGACATTCCACCTGGGCACGAAAATGGCTTGGGTTCCTTTCGGGTCTGTTATGCGTAGTGCTAACATGGTCAAGGGCTTGTCACTAGCTGTACCAACCAGGGTTCAAGTCATCGACAAAGGGCTTCTTTGTTGGTCTACAGTCGGCTCTCCCCTCATTTGCATTTTTGCTAGCAGCGTGCCTCTCTCAGGCATAAGTATCAAGTGGTCTTATGCATAATTGGCTAGATCAGTCCCAATCCTATATTAATAGTGCCTTGCTTTCCATAGCATTCATGAATGGCTCCATGGACGACAAGAGTGTTATTCTATTTACTCAATTTTTATCAGATATGCCAAGCTTGGGAGCCTACAGTTAGTGTCATAGTTTTCATAGTCTCTATGGGTTTTTTGCTCTATCAGATGCAATGCTCAAATGAAGGCAATGTAATACAAAGAGTTTGAATTTTTTCTTCTAGTTCGGTTCCCCCTCGAGCAGACCAGTAGCGCAAAATACACTTCCTCTGTACTGTTTTTCTAAAAGAAATTAAGGGTGGTTCACGAGCACTAGTGACTGCTACATCCATGGGAAAATCTTGGCAGATCAACCTGAAGGGATCTATCCGCCGACCAAACTAGAAAAGCCTAACCCCAAGGGTGTTGAAGAGATTTGACCCCATGACCTCTCGATAGGCAAGGTACTTAGCAACATGAACTCGACTAACTAAGCTATCGCTTCAAACTTGTACTATTTTTCTAATAAAAGCCTAACCCTTACACAAAAAAATTCAATTTTACCAACTTATAAATATTATACTTATATATAATTTAACTTCTAATAAACTAATTTACATATAAAATTATAATATTTAAATTATATTCTTTTAATATATTTTTATATATATATACTTCCTCACCGGTCTCACCTAACTTATGGTTTTCTACTTCAATTAGAATTTACCAAATTATAATATAATTTTTGGTATAATGAAATTTTGGGACTAATTAAACCTTTTGGTAGAACAAAAAAAAACCAAAAACAAAAAACAAAAAAAACATTAAGCTTTGTAACTATAATTTCTAGCTTGAAAAATCATAGAAAATAAATTTTGATATAATTTCATAAAATAAACTTATTTAAACCAAAAAAAGTGTTATTAAAAAAAATATTTATTCCTTTACAAATATATTTAATTCCATCCCTATAATGTAAATTATTATTTCCTATTTTTTTAAATTTCTCATAAAATAACAATTTATAAACCAATATAAAACATGTTACTTAAAAAATTAATTTACTGATAAACTGTACATCAACCAACTTAACATAAACATAAGAAATTATGATGTTAGACAGACAAATTTGAAATGCTATAGCATATCTATATTTGTAGTCTATCGACTTTCTAGTATGAAAATATTAATGATAACTAAATTAGATTCATATCGAAAAATCAAGTCTTTAATTAAGTAAATTAATATTTGAAATGACTCTTTCCACAATAAATATCAATTACATAATTTTAAATTTAACATTGAAATGGAAAGATGAAGAAATATATTTTATATTTTAATATAATGTGACAATAATATTTATTGAAAAACATAATTAATATATTTGACATTCGATTTTTTTTAAATCTTAATTTTAATAAAATTATTAGAATTTTTTTCCAAACTTATTATATTTTTTATGTTTCAATAATTTATAAAGGACAAGGTTGTAATAAATATTTTGAAAGTGAGTTTTAATTTTGGGGGTATTAAAGTTATTTTAAGAAAAATTAGTTTTTATTCTACACCTTCTTAGTGTTAAAAAGATTACATATTCTTGCATCTCTATGTTTTGGAAATGTCTAACATTTAATTTCATTATGTAGTTTAAGGGAATTGGTTAGTATTTTAGCAATGTTGGTTTCATTCTTTGTGCTAGTAGAAATTGAAATATATTTTTGATATTGTAGGTTAGGGTTGATCGTGTCCTTCTATTATCTTAAATTATTTTTATTTACTAATAATAATTTAATATTATCCCTACATGGGGACATCTTCCTATAATCCCCAAAAACTTAACCTAGACATGGCATCTCAATGTCATTCTCACGTTGAGCCATTGGTGGTTATGCTTAGAGTTGGAAGCAATTTTGGGGACGCTCTTGTCATCCCTGTTGTTTATATTGTTCTTATACATTAGGTACCTAACCATGACCACCTACTAAATGGGGAAGAGGTTCACTTTTGTAAGGAGGATACGATAGGGTACATTGGTTTTAATATCACGTTTTTAAGTTATAACATTCTTTCGGATTTTCTCCTTACTTATCCAAGATTCTCTAGAAATATTGCATCCTGAGAGTTCATATTTGTATAAGATAAAAGGAGTGACAAGAGTATCAAATAGAATTTTTTTCTTATCCCACCACTAAATTTTTGCTAATTTACACTTTTTTTCAAGTCCATATTAAAATTTCCATCCCTCATTTACCCTTTTTTAACAATATAGTTACAATTGATTTTATGATTAATATAGATTTCAAGATATTTGTATGAGCACACTTCCTCCAAACTATTATTATCATATATATGAAAGTGTCATAAATGATCTCATGACATTTGATTAACATAAACTTTATTTTTTCTATGTCCATAGTTATACCTATACTAGAACAAAAGTCTTTGAGGATTCTTAAATCATTATTGAGGTCAAAGGAACAATATCATTAGCATAGAAAGGAAGGATGATGGCTATACCAACAAGAGTTGGCCCAATACAACTAGCTTCTTTCGACCAACATTCTATCTTATCAATGTAAATGTCGAAAAAATGGGGAACATGAGACAACCTTGTTTGACTAGTATATTACAATTAATTTCTTCCAACCATCCTTCAATGTTCTAAAACTTGGTAATGATACTTCGATATAGCCTTACAAAAATAGCTCTTAACACATAAGAAACTTTAAATATAAAATTACAAATTAAATTATAATTCCAACAAATTTTAGGTAAGCAAATTTTAAACCTCCAAATACTATTCCTTCACAATCAACAATTGTAAGTGTGAAATGTCAAATGTTATAGTACATGAGATGACAAAGGATATTAGTTCTATTATAGTGCACCCTTATGGAATGTTAATTAAGTTAAAAGATTATACACAATTGAATGATATTTCTTAAAGTTAGTGAGTTATATGTTTTTTCTTTTTCCAAAATACTGGCCTAGTGAGGTGGGTTAATTAGCTAATCATAATAATCTTGTAATTAAAAGAAATATCTTAATCATAATAATTTTACAATTTAAAAAAATATTTTTATTCCTAATTTTAAAATAATAAATAACTAAACCTTAAATGTATTTGTACACCAATTTAAAAGCCATAAGTAAATAAAACACCAAACTCTTCTTCATTAATAGACAAAAGACCCACTTATATACAATATTTTTTTACTATTAAAATCTACTAAAACATACTTACTCCAACTAACTCTTGATTTGAAGCTTTAAACTTTTTAAAAGAAAAAAACACACATTCATTCATTAAAATTGAAAATATTTATACACACCTTCATTAATTAAAATTGAAAATATTTATATTTGAAATTTTATCTATGATTTAGTCTATGAAAAATAATTTATACTTTATCATTAATATTGTGATTGTGTAAAATTTACTCAGCCTTCCACCTTCCACGCTCTGAACTAACCCCTTCTATCTAATTTGATCCCATATTACATATATTATTACTTTTATATTTTCTTAGTTATAATACTACACTTGATTTAATTTATTTAGTGAAAGCTTAAAATCGAAATGGTAGAATATCAAACATGATACCGCTGCAAAATATGTCATCTGAGCTTAACCAAAAATATGCGAGTCACACAACCTTTGGTACCAATATTTTGAAATGGCTATACAAACTTAACTTTGAATATGTGAGAGAAAGACCTACAGGATCGTTTAGCTTGTTTAACTAATAGTAGAAGAGACCAAGAGCTAAACTGGAACGAACACGCTCAATACATTTCAAACTAAACTGAATATGGTCCATATTGTTACACCCACCGTTGGCACATTCACAGATCTATTTATTTGCCTTCCATACCTATCATCCTATTCTTCAGACTTACCCTCAACCTCGGCCTTCTCTTTGGTGGGACCTCCTTCCGCTTTTTCTTCAACACCCACGGCCTTGGTGGATGGTTGACCAATAGTCTCTCGTCTTCCAGGTTCGGCTTGTTCGGGCATTTTGGTAGAATCGTTGAGTTTGGACACTTCATGGGCTTCCACCGGGGCCGATTCTACTTCAGCCTCCGAGCTATGCGGCATTACAGTTATTTCCTCTGTAGATTTCTCTATGATGGGGGGGCTTTCATCTACGTTTTTCTTGACCGCGTGAACCTCTTGTGTGGGACTGCAAGCAGGAGCGTCTTCTTCAATAGGCCCTTCAATCATGAGTTCAATCTCTGTAACCTTCACAGCTTCCTCTAGGGGTTTCACTTGTTCTTCGCTTGCCATCAATTCAGCTGAAGTGGTAACCCGCACAAAGAAGCAATGCATCACGGTATGATCAAATACTTGGTAAGAGTTCGATCCATGCAATTTGAATTGGAAGTTGGGATCCATAGATCTCACTACAGACCAATCGATCTAAACTAAAAAATATGAAATCAAAATAGGTACGAGGCATAAAATTGCAATGTCAACCTGCAGAGCTTCATTGATGTACCTCTACACCGGCCATATTCTACTAATTCGAAATGTTTACACAAGATGATAAAGAAATTGAATCTTCTCATTCAAACGGAAATTCAATGGATGGTATCAGAAGTTTTATAGGTGGACTTGTTAATTGGCAGCATAAATCCTACAATATATTCTGCAGGAGTGGAGATTGAAAGTCTGAAACGGCCTGGGATGTGAGAGAAACAAAAAATTGCCCAGTCATCGTGAATAAATTTGGCCTTGGAGATACGGAAACTGTAAACCTTAATCACTGGTAATTACATATAGTGAAAGTTTGCCCAAAAAAGGCGTGTCAAAGATTAAAAGCATAATTAATTTGAAACTTTTATATATGTGGACACTATTGGAAATTCTCTTGACCAAACTACGCTTTATTCCATATTTATTTATAAATGTGGAATAGAATAACTTTTATGTGAGGAGAGCGAAAAAGAAGATAAAGCTTCAATAATATTAGTATTGATAACATATTCAGTTCACAATTACTGTAGATTATACCATCGACGGTTCTGTTGTTGTTGTGCAAATGTGCATTGTCGGACACAATCCTAGCCGTTCTAAGAGGGTCGTATTTTTCCCGGCTATGTAAACTGCTTTGAGAAATTTACCTTCCTGGAAATCTTGTGCCCATTTAGTGCAGTTATCCACTAATATAGCCCCCACACTCTCTATGCAATCACCCATAATGTCTGCTAAAGCACTCTGTAATTCATTCACCACTTCCATAAAATTTCCTGTTGAACTACAATCTATGCTCTTGCATAATTTGTATAGGGTGTTCGCTTCCCCTGCCTTCTTCCAATCTAGAGTATCTCCTCCAAGTTCAATAACCTCAACTTTCCTTTTACTTTCTTCTACAAGCTTCTCGATTGTCGCAGCCACTTCTTCCATGTATACTACAGTAGTAGTATCTACAACATTTTCTGCAGTTTCTTCCAGTAATGCTTTGAATACACCATTTGCCTCTTTACTCTGCAAAATATCGGTTGCGGGATCTGATTCCTCCACCAAATCCATCAGTTCACATGCCTCAAAATATGCTTTTAAAGCTTTTCTCCCACAATCAGGTGACAAATGAACTATTATATTGACCAATGAAACTGCTGTTAGGCTCAATGACGGTTTACTTGCATATATCTAATGCTCCTCCACATCTAACAAATGGCCAGGATCTCGTTTCCACAAGAACCTCAAACTTGTTTTATTGTGTGATTTTGTAGGATCCAAACACCGTATACCTTCATATCCTGTCGACTTTCT
The DNA here is from genome assembly GCA_000404065.3 of Pinus taeda. Lineage (NCBI taxonomy): Eukaryota > Viridiplantae > Streptophyta > Pinopsida > Pinales > Pinaceae > Pinus > Pinus taeda. The sequence goes on from APFE031497656.1 coordinate 80,149, forward strand.
ATAGTCTGTCAAAAACCTGATTAGCGCATTGCATTTTTTTGCCATCCATGTTGCCCTATTTCATAAGTTCCTTTGCTCGCTTGATGGAATTTAGGTTTGTTACAAACACCTTCAGAGGTTCTCCCCATAGGAGGTCCACGTTCTCTAAAACTTCTTTGTATTCTGAGAAAGCTTTGTCCACTGTTTCGCCTGTTGAAATTATAATTCCAACTGCCGCGTTATTTTCCAGAAAACCAGCCAGACTTCCCCGCACCCCTTTTCACGAAAAGGAGGTTTTTGTCAAACATCAGCGATCACATTCACCATCTGACATGTGTCCACAGCAGATTTTTCAAAACAGCCATTCCCTGAAGCATAAAGATCAGTCAAAAGGTCCATGTGATATGGATTGTCAACTGTCCGATTGAAATCAAGGTTGATGTCCGTCCGATTGAACCAAGGTTGATGTACATCCCTGCACCATGACTTGACGTGAAGTGAAACCTTGTTTGACCGCCAGTTTTGTCAGTGAAACATTAATGAAATTTAATGTGATTGGTAAACGTTGGTAAATTTTTTAAGTTTATTATTTTTTATTTTACGGGAGTTACGACACAAGTAAAACAATATATGTTATGTTTTTTGTTGTTGTTGTCGAATATGTAATGAAAGAGGGCAATACGCAGTAGTGCGCGAATGAAGAATTTTTACACACAGCAGTGTAAATATTTGTAGTGAGAGACGAGTGTTTGTTTTTTTTAATGCATAGCAGTGCAGACACAACAGAGTAAATTTGCAAGCACAAACAGAGATTTTTTTAATGCACAGCAGTGTTTCTTTATTTTTCAGAGGAGATAGAGTAAAACACTTTTACTACCTCTGAAGCAGTTCTGTTGGTGAAATCCCTCTGTGAGAGGAAGATTTTTTTTTTAACAGTCAGTCTTATAAATGAATAGAAGTCTTTTGTGTGTGAAACTTTGTTCTCTGAAAACAATTTTTGGCTTCCTTGTGTTAAGATCCTGTGATAAAACAGAGCATTATTCTCTGTTCATTTTGTTTGGAATTATCAGAAATCCCCAACATGGTATCGGAGCTTTTCCATGCTCTTTGAAGGTGTCAAAGAAGCTGAAGGAAAGATTTCTTGCTGTAGCAGCTTCTCCAGCAGAGTGAAGACTCAGTAAAGAAGAAAGAATCCAAGCTATTTCTCAGGTTAGATTTTGAGTTACTGTTGAGGACAGTCAGTTATTTTAAATACACAGTCAAGTATTTTGAAGCATAGTTAAGAGTGCAAGAATGGCTGGAGCCAGCCCTAGCATGGGTATCTTTAATACTCATCTCCCACAATTTAATGGGAAAAACTATGACTATTGGGCAATAACTATGAGAGCTCTGCTTGCTTCCCAAGACTTATGGGAATTTGTTGAGGAAGGTTTTGAAAAACCAGCAGATGAACATGAGTTTAATAACTTGACTCAGGTAGAGAAAGAACTGTTGAAGAGCTATAAGAAGAAGGATTCTAAAGCCCTCTACTTCTTCTATCAAGCAGTGCATGAGAGTGTGTTTCCAAGGATACCAGCAGCCGAGACATCCAAAGAAGCATGGCAAACTCTCAAGTTATCCTATCAAGGCATGGAGAAAGTGAAGACAGTAAAACTATAGTTGTTGAGGAGAGATTTTGAGAATCTTTGCATGAAGGAGTCAGATAATATTGACTCATTCTTCACACATGTGATTGGTCTGGTCACACAGATAAGGTCTCATGGAGAAATTCTTGAAGAAAGAAGGATTGTGGAGAAACTATTGAGG
>APFE031497672.1:0-12903 GCA_000404065.3 Pinus taeda
ATGTAGTGAAGTCCTTCCATAGTTTGTGGTTTTTCAGTATAACAGTTTTTGGTTCATGGAGATCTATTATCTCTCAGAAATGATGGAATCACTTTCTATTTAATTTCAGAATTTCAGTGTTTCTGTTATCACCATGCCAATCGTCGCTGGCCCTTTGCACTTTCTACTTTCTATTTAATTTCAGAATTTCAGTGTTTCTGTTCATCGCCATGCCAATCGTCGCTGGCCCTTTGCATGATTTCTCATAGCCTTGTTTTGGGTTTAATCTTTTTTTTTGGAGTTTAGCTTGTGGTTTTTAACCGTTTTTGGTTCATGGAGATCTATTATAATCAATTTCTATTTAATTTCAGAATTTCAGTGTTTCTGTTCATCTCTGCTCTGCTGCAGGAACTAATTCCATTTCATTACTTTGTATTTTTTGTGCATTCACCAGGAATGAGTGAAGGGCTAATGCATGAAAGAAGGAAAGAGGTCATCCACGTTGCTAAGAAATGAATGAAGGAAATGAAATCGTTACAATGAATCCCAATTCCAGGTATATATAGACGGCCTGCATCTCTCCTTTTGATTAGTTTAGCTAAAAAGGGATATATAGATGGCCTGCATCTCTCCTTTTGATTAGTTTAGCTATTTTTATTTCTATTGGATTTAAGGCTCTACTTCCTCTCACTATTTCAACCGCATGTCCACCATTTCAATTAGATTTTTTTATTTTCTCTTCATTTTTCCAATCCGCTGTGTACACGTCTCTGGCTCTAGGTTAACCAGTTTATCCCCATCTCAATTCAAGCATCACCGACTTTTTGCTTGACTTCTCATAGGCCTGTTTATGGGTTTAATTTGTGGATTTTTTTGGCATAACCTGTTGTATATTAGTTTAATCTGTGGTCGTGTTTTGATATAGCTTCTTGCATATTGTGCTCTGTGTTCGTTTAACCTGAGCTTTTTTGGTATAGCCTGCAATCTATTGTGCTGTGTGTTAGTTTAACCTGTGGTTTTTGCTATAACATTCCATATAGTGTGTTGTGTTAGTTTAACTCGTGGGACTGGGCCGTATATATGTGTGTGCAGAGGGCCTGCACCTTTACTTTTGATTAGTTTAAACATGGGTGCTTTGGCCATTTTTTTTATGGATTGAAGGCTCTGCTTCCTCCTCAATAATTTCAACCTGATGTGTCCCATTTCATTTAGATTCAATTTTTCCTTCATTTCTGCAATCCACCTGTGCACTCATGATTTTTTTTTTTGTTCAGTACGAAAAAACACTGAATATATTAATTTTATAATTCTGTTACATGATAGTATGATAATGGGTAAATATAATTCTGTTACATGATAGTATGATAATGGGTAAATATAAGCAAAATTTGCCTCTGCCATAAAACAGATGGAAAACATGACTGTATATACAGAAAATACATATAACTTGGCAACATGACTGCATATACAGAAAACATAAAACTTGGCAGACATGAAGATTAAAACCAAAGTCCTAGAGATGAAACTAACAGTGATACCTGAGCAAGAAATAGAAGATAAAAAGTCAGGTACATGATACATACCAGGACATTCATGTATTTCTTGTATACCCGGCATTGAGAAATGACGAATTTGGTGCGTGACGGACCCCACTGTGATGCTCAAATTCCATATTCCGCACTGTGAACGAAGGCCCCTCTTAGATAGTTCATCGGCGATCATATTCTGGGAGCATCTGACATATTCTGGGAGCATCTGACATGATTGATGGCGTAGTGGGTTGCAACGGAGACGATATACGCAAATAGATGAAATAGGCAAAACTTATGAGAAACAAGGTAGAACTATGTAGCAACAGTAGCAAAAACTACATTTACGCCACTGGTGGCCTATCTTGAAGCTAAATTCTACACACGGCTTTGATATAACACAGATATTAAGATACCATACAATACTATGACAGAGATCCCTCAAACCATATATAATTCCCATGAGCAGATAATTATAATCAGTCAAATTTCCGGAGGAAACGATAAGTGGAGCAATGAGGATGACAGGAAATGACAATAAAAATACGTTCATACAATCCGCATATGAATGTAAAACGAAACAAAACGAGCAATTAAACTGACCTAGAGAAAGACGAATCCATGTGAAAAGCAGAAAGCCGCCGAGAAGTAACGCCGTCTTGGCCAGTAACGCTTCAATCCAGAACCACCCCAGCGCCCAGAGATGCCATGGACAAAGGAAAAAGGAGGCCAACTATCAGCAGAGGAGAGCTAATGACGACAGAATCCAGATATGTCACGGCGCGCGCAGGGCGGATAGGAATTGAAAAAACTTCTAGAACTATAAATTGCCCCTCCTTATAGTGGACGTCGACAGAGATGATAAAACGGTAAACCAGCACGTAGTATGCGAGGTGTCGGATAAAGGATTCAGGTGGATAGTAAGTAGCAATGTGTCGAGACGGAGGGAACGTGTACATAGAATGTGCGCCATCTCGTCAATAATGATAGGCCACCACAAGGGCCCTATCAGGGCGCACCAGGACAGGAAAGGCTATGATATCACGGGAGGAGAAACGTATGACAGTGCATGAGACCAAACAGGCGTACGAGACAAATCCAGTAAAGTGGAGGACGGATAGAGCGGAACGTGGCGACCATGAGATCCCAACACGGAATCAAATGTTATTGGTTCTCATTGCGGTGAGCTCAGAATGAATGAACAGGCATTCGAGGCAGAGGATTGGAGGTCACGGAATCTCAGCATCCTGGTAGCTCGGCTTCCTGGGAGCCACCCACATTTGCAATTGTTATTTAAATGTGCACGCATGATTCTGGCTCTGGCTTAACCAGTTTATCTCCATTTCAAACCTTTTGCATGACTTGCCCTGTTTTCGGGTAATTGTGCTGTTTGTTAGTTTAACCCTACGTTTTTGGGTCTAATAACCTGCTGTGTATGTGCTTGTGTCCACTGATCCAATTCTCTAGCATAGAAGATCTAAATCTTTCTGCACCCTGAAATATTAAGATTTAAGATTTTAGGGAATTTGATTTTAAATTGTTATCTCAAACTCTAAGGAAAATTCAATCAAACGTGTATATATATATATATATATATATAAGCACGCTTGCAACGACAGACTAAGATATTTAATTCTAGGAGTAACATGACTCTAAATAGTAGGAAGCATATAGAGATACATATTACATTGGTTTCAGAAAGAGGATATCTCAATTTCTAATTTCCCAGATTTAGTTTGATCCCCACCACTATCGCTCTGCTCTGCTCATTTTTTAATAATCTTTCTTCAATAGCCATTTTGCCAATTTCTTGAATCATCTCCAATTCAGTTAAGCTAGGGGCTGTTCACACGAAAGATAATTGAGGGTTTCCTTCAACTCTTTGTCGTTTCCGGCACCCGCTTGCTTAATTAACATTTCCTGCTCCTGCAACAGAATGAAAGTTCCTGATCTTGCCAGCTTCGGGTCAAATTATTAGAATCTAATGAAAAAATGTGATTATGTATATGGAAATTAAATAAATAATAATAAAATGGGATAATTACAATAAGAATATAACTCCATTATTTATAATATATTTTTTCATATATTTATAAATTATTTTTTATTTAAGTTAATGAATAATAGTTATCTATCTGATATTTGGGAAAAATATTATATCTTGTATCATTACAATCGAATTATTTTTATGTTTTTTCCTATATATTAGTATATGTTGTATGGCCAGAAATGCACTTCAATAATTAGTTTAACATATAAGTGTTAACTATTTATCAAGAAAAATATTTTTTTTTAGTCAATATCTTTTTTATGCGTATGGTAAAAATTTCATATTTGAGTCCATTATTCACATGTACCGGGAGGGTATGAAAAAATTAAAGAATTTCATTATTTTTTATTTAAAATATATATGTTTTTTTCTAATATTTTTGTGTTGTATTTCATTCAAATTTATGTGCAAGAATGACTTAAATATTGATGCAATCAATTTTTTTTTATGAAAGGGGTTAAACCTCCTTCGTGCTTGAGGAGGATGGGGCCATTCTTCTTTTGAGTGGTGTAGCATTGTGTTTGTGTTGATTATTTTTTGTTTAAATTTATATGTATCACAATACATGTTTTTTTTAAATACATTAATTTTACAATATTTATATTTAAAATATGTCATCTTACACTTTAAATTATCATCATTTTTATTTAAATTATCATCATTTTTATTATAACACTTATGGCAATCACATTTAAACTAAAACACATTTACATTTTAAAAAATTTAACTTTTTAACACATACAAATATACAATTTTACAAAAAAACACTAAATATCTTTCTCATTAACAAATCATTTATATTATTTTCTTTTTATTTTATCTTATTTTCATTATTTTTTTTCATTATTTTTTAAGGTTATATTTTTTAAGGTTATATATATATGTTTGTGATTTTGAAAGATTTTGAAAATGTTTTATGTATTTATGTTTATATTTTGAATTGAAATTGTATAATTCATGTTTGTTAGTTTGAAATTGTTTAAGTGTGTATTTACTTGAATTGTGTGTTTGCTTGTTTGAAATTGCATTTTTATCCTAGTGGTTTTGACAATGCTTAAGCATTCCTGAATATGCAAATTGCATGATTTGAAATTGTAATTGTAATTGTGTGTAATTGTAAGTGTGTGTTGTATTGAATTGTGAATTTAAATGTATATGTATGATGTAGATTTTAATTTATATAGTGTTTTTACTTATTTAAAGTTGTATAAATATATTGGAATGCTTTCTCTTATTGACTTGAAATCGAAATGGTATGATGTGGGTTTAGTTATTTGAAATTATATGACTTGTGTTTGTATATTTGAAATTGTATAAACATGTGTTTAATTGAATTGGTATATTTTGAGTTTGTTTATTTGAATTGCACATGTATGTGACTTGAAATTGTATGATGTGGGTTTAGTTATTTGAAATTATATGACTTGTGTTTGTATATTTGAAATTGGATAAACATGTGTTTGATTGAATTGGTATATTTTGAGTTTGTTTATTTGAATTGCATATGTATGTGTGAGCTATGTGTGAGCTTTTTTGACAATGCCTTGTTTTTGTATTTTTACTTGAAATTGTATATTGTATGCTTGTTTATTTGAACTTGTATCTTGTATGTTTATTTATTAGAAATTTTCCTACGTGTGATTGTATGAATGTTTATTTATGAATATTTATTTATTGTATGAATGTTTATTGTATTTATGTTTATTTTATATGTTTATTTATTAGAAATTTTCATATATGTGTGAGCTTTTTTGACAATGATTTTTTTTTTACAATGTTTTTGTATTTTTACTTGAAATTGTATATTGTATGCTTGTTTATTTAAACTTGTATTTTGTATGTTTATTTATTAGAAATTTTCATATATGTGTGATTGTATGAATGTTTATTTATGAATATTTATATGTGATCTAAAATTGTAATAGTTTATTTGTTGTATTGAATTATGATTGTAATTAATTTTATAGTGTAAATTTGAATGTATATACAAAATGTAGATTTTAATTTGTATATTGTGCGTTGCTTATTTAATGTTGCATATGCATATTTGAGTGTTTGTTTTTGTATTGACTTGAAATTGTATGACTTGTGTTTACTTATTTGGAATTTAATATTAGATGTTTTTGAATTTGAATTTGTGTTTAATATTTAAAATGTGAAATTGTATGTTTGCTTATATCTAACTTTGCATTTTGTATGTTGTTTGAACTTGTATATATGTGTGAGAGTTAGTTTGGTCAATGTATGTTGATGCATATTTGTATGTATATGTGGTTTTGTCAATGCTTGTTGATGCTTGTTTAAGTTTTATATTCCATTGTATTTGAAATTATTTATTTTTGTTTGTTAGAAATTATTTATAAATTGTTTTGTCAATGAAAGCTTGTGTTAGAATGATTTGATTATTATGTTTGTTATATTGATTTGTATTAGTGATGAATTTTAGTTTAACCTTGAAAGTGTGTATTTAATATAGATTTTCTTTAAGTTTTATCTTTTAATTCTAGTTAATATTTGTAAATCACTTATTTAGTTTATAATTATTTGAAATGGAACATTGATTGCAATTTTAATTAAAAATTGAGGAATTTTAATATTTATTATAAATTATAGTTAATGCTTGTTTATATAAATTAATTGTAATTTGGTTTAGAATATACTTATATAATTTATAATAATTAAATGTATAAAATAATTTAAATTAATTTTATATAATATATATAAATTATAATGATAAAATTAAAAATCTTAATATCATATATGTTTTTGTTTTTTAAATGCATTTTGGGTTTATCTTTTAAACATAAAAATAAACTTAATTTAGCACTTACAATAAAACATAAATAAATAATTCGATAACATTACCTCTTAAACTATTTTAAGAAAAATTAAAAACATTACTAATAACTAATTTTAATAAATATTTTTGCTATTATAATAATAATATGATTAATGTGCCCACATGGGGTAGCTCAAGCGGCAATGGCCGTGAAAATGAAGTCTCACCGAACCGGAAGTCTTGGGAATCTTGGGCTATCCTTCCCCCGTCTCACCGAACCGGAAGTCTTGGGAATCTTGGGCTACCCTTCCCCCGTTGAGGGGTACTTAATAGACATGTAAATCGGAGAGTCCCACCCCAGCCTACAAAAAAAAAAAATATGATTAATGTAAAATTTTATCATAATTTCTTTTCATTAATGTTTTAATAAATCAATATATTAAAAAAATACATCTACATTATTAATCATTTAATATATTAAACTAATATAATTAAATAATCTCACCATGTTGATATGTTAAAAACCTTATATTAATAATGCAAAGTTTTTTTTGGGCATAATAGCTTCCATCTTTAAGCCGTTAACCCTATTAGTAGAAATTATAATTTGAAGCAAAGAGAAGTTTTCTTTAGCAGAGCAAATTATTATAATAAATAACCCTATTAGTAGAAATTATAATTTGAAGCAAAGAGAAGTTTTCTTTAGCAGAGCAAATTATTATAATAAATATTTAAAAACAGACATAACAAATAATAATCATTCCCAACAATAATATTTTATATCACATAAATTTTAACCATTTTAAAATGTAACATTTCAAACAAATGAAAATAAATCAACATTACATTATTAGTCCCTGCCTGGGACTATTAGCGATCGATAGATCGTTGACCGCCCATTAATTCATTGGTTGACCATGTTTTTTTTGGCGTTATCATTGTTTAACCAAAGTTTTAAAATGACAATTATCGTCTATCAAAATTTTAACCAAAGTTTTTGGCTGGGCAAAAAAGGACCTCTTATTGCCGGCTTCGCTTATACCAATGCAAAAATGTGGCGACAAATTATAATTTATCCAAAGTCTTGAAAATTATAATAACACACATAAAACTTAGAACTTAGTCGCATGCAAAGTTTTTTTATATAGCTGACACCTCTCACCTCTCAGTCAGCTCGCTACCACCGTCTGCCACCTCTTACCACTGCAACGCCACATTATTTATTTGTTGTCCATCGATGGTGAGGTTTTCCTTTCTCCTGTAACAGGGGCTTAGCTTTTACAGGGATTCAAAATCCATTGAATGTGTTGCAGAGCTTGAAGGTCTGGAAGAGCCATGGCCTCCAAAAGCAGCTCCACGCTCACTCTCGCTCTTCTTCTTGTTCTTTCGCAGTTCTTATATTCAGCTCAGTTCGGAGAAGCGAGGAACCCGGAATTGGAAAACACGACCCTTGAGAAATTTATGGAGGCTGCTGCGAGATACAAGATGACATTCAACGGAGCCATCACGGATCAGGTTATTGCTGGTGCCAAAGGTTCCAATGCTCATAATTTCATCAGTCAACTACCAGATGGTTATGACACGTAGGTAAAATTTATATTTTCTTTCTCATCTTCCATTTCTGGCAAGTATAGTCGATTTGAATTTCCTTTCATTTGGTTAATACAGGTGGGTGAGCGCGGAGTCCAGACGTCCGGAGGGCAAAATCAACGTATAGCTATTGCAAGAGTTATGCTCAAGGATCCTCCTCTATTTCTTCTAGAGGAGGCCATGAGTGCTCTAGATGCACAGTCGGAGAAGATTGTTCAGGATGCTCTAGAGCAAGCTTCAGTCGGACGCACAACAATTACAATCGCCCATCGCCTCTCCACAATCCGCAACGCGGACATGATTGCGGTGGTTCAAAATGGTCATGTGATATGGTAGTGCCAAATCAATTGTCTGATTATTTAATAAGAACTGTGCAGGGGAAATGCTGGTCGGTCGTGCGAGAGCTCTTTTCATGGATGAAATTTCAACAGGATTGGACAGTGCTACGACTTTCCAAATTATCAAATGTCTCCGCCAAACTATCCATCTCTTTAATGCGACAGTGTTGATCTCTCTTCTGCAGCCCGCCCCGGAAACATATGAGCAGTTTGATGATATCATCTTACTGTCTGAAGGAGAGGTGGTGTATCAAGGACCTCGAGAATCTGTGCTTGATTTCTTCTAGTCCATGGGCTTCAAGTGCCAAGAAAGAAAAGGGGTTGCTGATTTCTTACAGGAAGTAAGCATTATTTCTTATACAATTATGTTTAGTCTGGTGGTTTGTAAGTGGTGGTTGTTACGAACTACCATCTAAATCTTAAAGCTGAAAGATTTACAGCATTTTCACACAGAGGATGTCTGCAGAGCTTGATAACCTTTCTGAGATCCGGGTTAACATAGTTATTTTCTATCCTTTTACAACATTAGTCATTAAATGGATTGTTTTAATCTATGCTGCAAATAAAGCTTGTTAGATTTCACTTCTTAATTACATTTGCGGTGGCGCTTCTTGAATTATACAGGTGACCTCGAGAAAGGATCAACAGCAGTATTGGGCGGTTGAAAGCCGACCATACCGTTACATATCCGTCAAGGAATTTGCAGAGGCCTTTCATTCATTTCATGTTGGCAAGGACCTTTCAGAAGAGTTATCCCGTCCATATGATAGAAAAAGGAACCATCCCGCTGCTCTTACATCTTCTAAGTATGGTGTCAGTAAAATGAACATATTCAAAGCCTGCTTTTCCAGAGAATGGCTGCTTATGAAGAGAAATTCTTTTGTGTATATATTCAAAACAGCACAGGTGAGTTGGAACCCAAACTAGGAGAAGCCGTGCCATTTTTTAATTCGTTATAGAAGAAAAGAAGTATGAATCCTGACAAATAGATATGCAGATTATGGTTGTAGGGGCGGTCACAATGACCATGTTTTTACGCACGAAAATGCATCACCGAACTATTAATGATGGAAACCTGTACATGGGAGCTCTTTTCTTTGGACTAGTCCATGTTATGTTCAATGGTTTTCCAGAATTATCAATGACAGTTAGCCGTCTTCCAGTTTTCTACAAGCAAAGAGACCTTCTATTCTATCCATGTTGGGCTTATGCTTTACCAACATGGATAGTGAGGATTCCACTCTCTTTGCTAGAAGCAGGGATTTGGGTTTGTGTTACATACTATGTTATCGGTTTTGCACCAGAGGCTGAGAGGTAATTCTTATAGCCTCTGTACCTAAATGAATTTTTAATCCTTATATCAGTAAACATGAATAGAAGTGTAAGAAATCTCACTGATTAATTAATCAAATCAACTAGTAAACGAATTCATTCCGTAGATATGTTTGGAAGAATGAGAACTCTGACTGATATATTTGTGAATCAGTAACACGCACAGAGGTTTCAGTTTTGTACATATATAGGACTATGAAAAAAACTATTGTGCTGTTATATAGAGGCCATCTTCAACTCATTTATTATGCAATAGATACCTGGCAGAGAACTGCCAAAAAGTCAATCTCCAAAATTGCTAGCCATTTTTTTCTTTGTAGCCTCATTTTGTACGATGCTAAACATTTGCATTATTTAAAGTTGTCCAATGTTGACAACCTGCCTAATAAATCGAAATTAGAAAATCTAGTTTACAGTCTATTATCTCTTCATCGATCTCCCAATTCGAGAAAGTTACAGGACTGCTGGAGAAATGGAATAGAAACAGATGAACTGGTTTAATTTTAGAGATTGAATTTTTTCCCAAGGAGCCTGACATTAAAACACCACATCAAATCCCTTTTATGTGAAATGGTACCTATATATATATACTTCGTCTCTGTTTTATTAATGTGTGAACAAATACAAGAATGGAAGCAAAATGTAACATCTTCCTTTGCCAAATTTGCCCTGTGAAAAAGAAAATTAAAGCAGGCACGTAAAGATTCTTTCAGTTGTCAGAACACTAAAATATTCAATGAGTAATCAAGGAGATTGCCTTGATTGTTGCAGGTTCTTTAGGCAATTCTTCCTCCTCTTTGTGATGCATCAGATGTCGTTGGCACTTTTTAAATTCATAGCCTCATTGGGTCGAAACATGATCGTCTCACAAACATTTGGATCATTCGCTTTGCTCATTGTGTTTGTTCTTGGAGGATTTGTGGTATCAAGAGGTATTTGACAGTATAGTATATGCAAAGATAATTATTTACTCCAAAGAAATATACTTTAGAGCAATCTTCAGCTTTTCGACTAGAAAAACTTGGGTTACAAGAAATGCTTCATTTTATTCATGTTTCTGGAACAGAGAATATACCTAGCTGGTGGATTTGGGCATATTGGTGCTCACCGATGACCTATGGCCAAAACGCCATAGCGGTGAATGAATTTCTGGCTCCCAGATGGGACAAAGTAAGTGTTATCATGTCCCGATAGAGTGTCCTATAATCCTAATGCCAGGAAAGAAATATTGAATATTTCCTTTCCTCTAAATATTTGATCTTTGTGCAGCCTATCAGTAACAGCTCCAATGAAACAGTTGGACGTGCTGTCCTAGAATCTCGTGGATTATTTGCTGAAGCTAAATTTTACTGGATTGGTATTGGAGCATTGACTTGGTTCTGTGTGCTTTTCATCATTCTGTACACTGTTGCTTTAGCGTGCCTCAACCGTAAGTCTGGCATTCCATTATAAGGTTTGGTTTGCGCTACTGTTTCTCTCATCACAAATTATCCTAAGCGTGAGATCTAATAAAACCTCCTCCAATTACAGCTTTAGGGCAATCACAGGTTGTTATATCTGAAGAGGTTATTGAAGAGAAGCAAGCAAACAGAACTGGAGAAAGCAACCAATCAAGCAAACATCGTTCTGTTCAACTGACATCACAAAGAAAGTCCACTGGTAAGTCGAGCTCTCTAGAAATACTCTGGTATTGTGAATATTCAATCTACTGCTCACAGATACAAGTACAATGTAAATGGAGACGGTGCTAATTGTAACTGATTAAAATATTCAATAGAGAATTAAATGAGAAACTTGAATGGACTAAATCTAAAACTTCTCTGTAACAGCTTGTCTCAGAAAGCACTGTTTTTGCCTTTGCTCGAAAGAAAGGATGAAACAATTGCACTACAAAATTTGCAACCAATAAAATTCTTTAAGCTGGTCATATCCAAAGCTTTTTGAAAGTAAATGAAAAAATCTGCACTATTCATTCATAGATTTAATAACTTTGTGAGTGATGTTTACTTGTCAGAGAGGAGAGATAGTCTAACCTCTGAAGACAATTCTACACATGATGGAGAAGTCAGTGTCACTCAAGTCTCCGCACAAGACAAGAAAGGAATGATCCTTCCTTTCCAGCCATTGTCGATGGCTTTTGAGAACATAAACTATTATGTGGACATGCCACCGGTATGTGTATCTACAAATCATTCAACTGAATTTGTAATCTGCCACTCGTTTGACATACCCAGCTTCTTTCAATGGAATATCTAGAACTAATGTTTAGTTTTGTAACAGGAGATGAAAAGTGAAGGCTTGAATCAAGACAGGCTACAACTCCTTTCTAATGTAAGTGGATCCTTCAGACCAGGGGTACTTACGGCCTTGATGGGAGTTAGCGGTGCTGGAAAAACTACCCTAATGGATGTCTTGGCTAGAAGAAAAACAGGGGGCTATGTTGAAGGGAATATAAGCATATCTGGATTCCCCAAGAAGCAAGAAACATTTGCTCGCATCTCAGGATATTGTGAACAAAATGATATCCACTCTCCCAATGTCACAGTCTTTGAATCACTCGTGTATTCTGCATGGCTCCGTCTTCCTTCGGAAGTTGACGAGAAAACTAGAATGGTGGGTCTAGATTTCCTCTTTCCATGTAGTGCTTCAGTGTAAGATATTTCCTTGTTATTGAGACTATGCAAGCAGCTTTTAAGTTTTACTCTCAGGTTTTTGTTGTTACAATAACTGCAGATGTGATTTTTGTTGTTACAATAACTGCAGATGTTTGTGGCAGAAGTCATCCTCCTATTAAGTTTTACTCTCAGGTTTTTGTTGTTACAATAACTGCAGATGTGATTTTTGTTGTTACAATAACTGCAGATGTTTGTGGCAGAAGTCATCCTCCTGTGTTAGTTTAAGGGCATTTTCAAAGAAGAGAAACTACATTCACAAAGCAAGTAACTATACCACTTATTATAAGTTTCGCTTGCAGTTTTTCCAGATTTAGTATTGTATTTCTATATTATAATTTAATAGAATCAATGTTCCATTTCAAATCCCATTTCAAATAGGACAGCATACAATCTATTTGTGTTGTCCTTGTAGACCTCGGCAGGGACTACCGCCATGGCAGTGGCTCCTTGTTGTATATAAAGTGTTTTTTTTTTATAAATTTATATTTAAAATTAATAGAATCAAACTCAATAAAAAAATATTCAAATTTAATTGAAAATTGTTTTTCTAATCTAAAATGTGATATGTTATTAGTATATGTAAAAACAATAACCACTATTAAGATACTTCTAAGCGATTAAATTATTATAC
>APFE031497674.1:0-14229 GCA_000404065.3 Pinus taeda
TTTTCTATTTTTTCACTTTGGTCAAATATCGTTCTTATTTTCTAACTGATAAGTTGATCTTTATACATTAAAATTCTAATATATTTCTATCGGTATAAACACCAATATGTAGTAATAGTTATAAGGACTACCGCATTTAGAAATTAAGAAGAATTCAAAAACATATAAATACGATTTTGCCACGGTTTGCAGATAATGGACAATCCTCATCGAATATGTAGAAGTTAACCTCAAAGATCAGTCACCGTCGTAGGTTTCTACTTTGATCATAACGATATTTACTCAAAATAACACGATATTTATCATGTATGCTTATTCACCAAAACGTATCCATCCAAAGTAATTAGTTATATGTGGTTTCATGGCTTTTTATGAGTGGTAGTTTTATATTAGCCATACCCCCGTCACCACCCTTCATTTATTTGAACCAAACATATATTTGAATAAAACATTAAAAAAAATAATAAAAAAAACTATTGAATTATTTACTTTAGAGTGTTGTGGGTTTGTTCTTTTGTTTTTTTTTATTTAATCATATATATAATTAAATAAATTGCATATGATTATATAATATTTAATAAAATAGTTTATATTTATATATAATTATTTATTTTATATATATATATACCATTTTTTTTGTTATTGTTTTGGTTATATTAGAATTGTTAAACATATCAATTATCTGTTATATAACTTATCATTCATCATGTAATATTTATATATGTTTAAGTATTTAATATTATAGGTATGTTTATATACTTATAAAAAGGGAATTTTATATTTTTATATTTATAATGTTAGATATATAAAAGAGAAATGATGGAGTAACTTTTTAACAAATAAAATTTGAATTTGGTGATTGGGGTCTAAGAAAATTGGATGGAGGATTCTGATGGCACTTTGGGTTTTTGGACAGTTTTGTGGCGCAACACGTTTTCTCTCATCTGCATAGTTATTTCTAAGGTATGTCATGACTTAGAGTTTTGTTGCCAAGTGTTAAACACGTGATTAATCATCTTCACTAAACGAGATTAGTGGGTTGTTATCGTTTTAGAAAGGCATATTATTGAAACACTTACAATGGAGATGCAAGGTATGGACGAGTTGGTCGATTTCTTGTTGGGACTAGAAGATTTTCTCGTCGGATTCTACCCAAAACCTAGAGCCTCTTTCTATGGGTATCTATGATGGGGTTATGCTTTCTCAGTTCAAGCATCCTTTGGTGATGGCAGGATTTTCACAAGAGTTTTCGTTGGTGGGTATGAGTACAAAGGATTTTTTGACCATAACTTCCCCCCATATGCATGAGGGCTCCCTTTTGGCAAGTTTAAGTTGTGAAGTAGAATATGAACAAGGATTCATGAAGGTAAGCCCTCTGGTTTCACATGTTTCTGAAAATTTGCATGTTACAAGGGAGGAATTTTTTGTTTCACAATTTCTTGAGCAACCCTCCTCTCCCCAAGTCCATCAGGTGGTTATGAGTGGGGGCAAGTGTCAGGGTGACTTGTCGTTGATTCTACCAGCATTTCACCACAGGAGAACCTTCGGCCAAGCCTTAGAAGAGATCATTAAGGAAACCTATGGTTCGAAGCAAGAAACCCTAGAGGTTGGCAGTATAATAGATAAGATTCCTAGGGTAAAGAAGAAGGATAAGAAGCATAAATGTATTAAGCTAAAAGGGGGAGATCATAATCTAGTGTTTGGGACAAATGTCTGTATGGGAAAATTGGTTGATACGACGAAGAGAACGGTTGTGGGGCGAGTTATGGATCATTTCTTCTTGGCCCCTCTAATAAGGGAAAGCATTGGAAAGGATTAGGGTCTAGGCTGCTCTGAACTCCAATTGTCAAAGTCCTTTCGAAAGGTTGGTTCATGTTGGCCTTCCTGACGGTAGATATGTTAGACAAATTTTTATCTAAGTTGCATTACATCCATTCGACACTAGTTGTTGAAGAAGTGGTCACCCCTTTTCGATGTGAACCAGGAAAAAATAGGATGTATGCCCATTTGGGTTAGGTTCCCACATCTCCCTCCACATTTTTTGTCAAATGATGCTTTCAAGCGCATAGGGAATTATTTGGGGGCATATGTGAAGGTACATTTATCTTATGAGGATAGGGATAGAATGATCATGGCTTGTATCTTGGTAAAGCTCGATACTCGCAAAGGATTAATTCCAAAAAAATTACCTATCATGGTATAAATCATACACATATTTTTTACTATGCAGGAGTCCCATTCCGCTGCCGTCGATGCCATGATATCGACCATGTGTTGCAAGACTATGCTTTGTCATTTCAGAAGAAACTATTTTCTCCCTCCCCCAATGTTGGACAACGACAAGGATGGTCAGAAGGAGGCAAGATGCCTTGGAAAATAATCTGGGTCATATCTCAAGATGCGCAACTTAGGTTTCAGGAGGGAAGGCGGCAATGTATACCTCATGGGAAGAATACCAGGTTTTCATTAATTCATGGATGTTCACCCAAGCAATCCCTTGGTGCCCCCCTAGCAATGGATTCTTAGGTAACACTTTTTCTTTCTCCTCATGGTCATGCTCTTCATTTTTGGATGCATCCTTAACTATGATATCATGCACTTATTCTCCCATTTCCTTAACAGAAACATAATGTAAACATTCTGTAAACATTAATTGTTCACTCCTTATGGCGCCCCCATCTATCCCCCTAACCCGGTCATCCTCCTTTGGATTAGAGAACTATGCTTCTTCCCTGTCCCAGTCCTGTTACTTCCTTAGATCCTCTGCAAAGGCAGGTGGGCCTTCCCATATAGGTGGGCTTGCATTGCACCCACGTGTCCTATCCATTCAGGGCAGAGGTCATATATCAAACATATCCCAGGAAAAACATAAGGCTTGGTTGGGCATTGTTGTGGGGTTTCAAAAAACTATACTTGGGGCACTTAGAGCAGTGCGAGCCCCCAAAGACCCTACAAATGAAAATTACTTCCTTTAACTGCAAGGGTCTAGCTAGTGCCCTAAAGAAACTAGCTTTGAAGAGGTTGGTGTGCTCTAAGTCTCTGGATGTTATATCTTTACAAGAAACCCTAGGAGCCTTGATTGATATCATAAAAATGCGTGAATCCCTTATCCCTGGATGGGCCTTTGTGGTGTTTGATAAGATTGGTCGATCCAAGGTTTAGCCATGGGTTTCGACCGTCAAAATATTATGGTCCATGGAACATGGGGTTTTGACTTTGCATTGGGGGCTAATGTTTTCTTTGCTAATTTAGGATTGGATATTCGCCTAATCAACATCTACGACCCCCACACAAAGCATGAAGTTTATTTGAATTCTATGTTTAATCAATCTCTTATGAAAGAAGGTTTCCTAGTGGCTAGAGGTGACTTGAACTTCTCCATGGGAGTCTCATAAATATGGGGCCGAGAGCACGTCCAGATACCCTAGTTGAGTATTTCACTCACAAATTAGATGAATAACATTTCTATGACATTCATCTAAGGAAGCCCCTCCCAACTTGGAAAAATAAAAGATTGGGGGAAGATCGATTGGTAAGGATAATTGACAAGTTTATGCTACACGAGTTATTGATGGACCAAATTCCCCTCTTTCCTCAATGGATAGGCTCTAGGGGTGAATCATACCACTCTCCCGTATATTTAGAATTGTGAAGGGGTATCCACAATCCATGTAGCCCTTTCAAATTTAACCATGCTTGGCTAAAGGACCCTTCCTTCTGGAAATTGGTGACTAATATATGGTGTCTTGACCAAATTGAGGGGGAGTTAGAAGTAGCCAAGTTTGTAAAAAATATGAAGAATGTAAAGAAGGCGAAAATAGTTTTGGCTAAATAGAAAAGAAAAGGGGAAGGGGAGGAACTAAAATCAATTGAGGAGGAGCTGGAGTTTTTTGAATCTCCAAAGGGGAATGTATAACTAGACATTGCAAGAAAGATGAGAATTATTCAACTCAAAACAAATATAAGGAAAATCCTGGCTTAAAGGGAGGAATGGTGGTGGATGAAAATCTGAGCTATCTAGTTGAAAAGTGGTGATGAGAACACCAAATTCTTTCAACAATTTGCATAAGGAAGGAAAATAAAAAACATGTATGGTCTTTGGAAAACCCAAAAGGGGGGCATGTTTCTTCTTTCAACGATCTGGCCACATTTGGGGTCTATCATTTTCACGCCCTCTTTAGGGCTCCCCCTAAATCTTCCCTCCCAGAAATTATTTATCCAGCATAGAATTTCCCTCGGTTTGTTGACCAAGAAATGAACATGAGCTTGATGGATTTGATCTCTACTGAAGAGATGGAAAGGAATTTGCACATCTTTCCAAAATACAAAATCCTAAGTCTTGATGGTTGGATGATTGAGTTCTTTATCGAGATGTATGAACTCCTAGAACCAATCCTTCTTCGAGTGGTAGAGGAGTCCCAATCCAGAGGCTATATTCATGAGAATTTTAATACCACTTTTATTGCACTCATCCCCAAAGGAGACTCTCCCAGAACATTTGATGATTTCAAGACAATCTCCTCTACAATTGTAGCTACAAAATTATAGCAAAAATTATCACAAATTTCCTAAAGCTTATTCTATCGACGCATTTGTCAAAAGAACAATTTTCTTTTCTTGAAGGCAGGAAAATTCATGAAGTTATAGGGGTTGCACAATAAGGCATTCATAGAATGAAGTTAGAAAAGTTAAAAGGCCTTTCCATTAAACTTGGCCTCTCAAAGGTGTATGATAGAGTGAGCTGGTTATATCTCCATATGCTCCTAACTCACTTGGGATTTGAAAATTCGTTATAAATTGGATAATTCCATGCATCTTCACTACAAAATTTGTGGTTCTCATCAATGGAGTTTCATCCCCTTTCTTTCATGCACAAAGAGGCCTTCGACAGTGTTGTTCCCTCTCCTCTCTCTTGTTCTTGTTGGTCATTGAGGGCTTGAGCGAGTTGTTGGCTAATGCAAAACATAGAGGTGTGCTTAGGGGTGTCAAGGTGGCTATGGATTATTATATTACCCAACTTCTCTTCATGGATTACATTCTACTCTTTTGTGATGGATCGAGAAGGGACTTACCCTCCATAAGAGATGTGATGACTCTATTTGAAAAATCCACAGGCATGATGGTCAAAAATAAATATTGTCTATATCTCTTTCTAAACTCACGCACACTGATGAAGTTTTGCTTCAACATTTCTTCCCTTTTCTTCCCTTAAATATTTGGGCTTTCAACTAAAACCCAAATACTACACGAAAGTAGATTGGTTATCATTGTTAGCAAAGATTGAAAAGCGGTTAAAATCTTGGAGCTTCATATGGTTATCTCGTGTTCGAAGACTGATACTTACCAAATCTATTTTGGAAACCATATCAGTATTTTGGGCCTCACTATCCTAGATTCCAAAAGGCATACTTTCAAATATTTGTAATATATGTTGCAGATATTTGTGGGTAGGTCAGAAGGAAGGTAAATTATTTGCATGGCTGAAATGGGATCATATATCTCTCATAAAAGACTGGGATGATGGGGATTAAAAAACATACAATTATTTTCACATGCACTAGCTACAAAAGTGGGATGGATACTAATATCTACTCAAAGCCTCTAGATGGAGGTTGTCTCCAGGAAATACATTAGTCCCCTATCCTTACTACATTATATTCGCTAGCAAAACAAAAACAAACCAAATATCTTAGTCATGTGGAAAACGGTCATTCATGTTTTCAGAGAAATAGACCATGGTTTCGCATGAAAGGTTGGAAGTGGTGAGAGTGTGAAACTTGGAGATGACCCATGGGTAGGATGATCAGGACATTACTCTTTGCCTCCAGATTTATTGGATGTTCTACATCAAGACAGTTTTCATTCCCTAGCACAAATCACAGACCATGACAGTACATCTATTTGGGCACAAGGATGGAAATCCCCTCAACAATTACAGTTGCCTCTAGAATTTTGGAATCAGAGGCTAAAATATTGCTCTCAGCAATCCACATGTGCAAATCAGAGATATAAGAGACTTTGTGATCCGAATTCATGTTGTTGATGGAAACTATGCTCTGAAAAATGGATACGTATTTTTGAATGAGCATAGGGAACTGGAACATACATCCTGGTGTTGGAAAAAACTGTGGAAATTTGGTTTTCTATGAATATTTCAGTGGTGCATTCTTGAAAACAAAGTCCCCATGGGAGACAATCTGAAAGAAAAAATAATAATAAAATAAAAATAAAAAGTAATAATAATAATATAATAATTAAATAAAAATAAAATAATTAAATAAATAAATTAAATAATAAATAAATTAAATTAAATAAATTAAATTAAATTAAATAATTAAATAAAATTATAAAAAAAATAAATAAATAAAAAATAAAAAATAAAAATGAGGTCTATATGGTCAATGTTGGTGCTCCTTGTGTAAAAATGGTGAGGAATCTATCAATCACTTATTTCTTAACTATCATTCCTCCTAGGAAGTTTTTCCTACTGCATTCATATCCTTAAATATATATCAAATATGGCAGGGTGCCTCGTACTCATTTTCCTGGGAGGATTGTTTTAGCTGCCTTGGAGGATCGATGGAGGAAAATTTCCCCCAAAAAGCTACGATGCCTTCCTCCCCTCCTATCATGGGAAATTTGACTAGGTAGGAGTAAAGAAGTGTTTCCAAATAGATCATGTATCCCAGAGATTGTGGCAGCAAAATCCCTCACTATTATCGCAATGTTATACTCTTTTGAGCCTTTTCATAGAATCTGAATCATATCTGAAGAAAATATTGGTCATTCATTTCCTTCGACTTTTTTCAATGGAGCAGCTCAATCAAATGGTTCTTGTGGGGGGTGCAATTCTTCATCTATCAATCTCTCATCATTTCAAATTGATAAGTGGTATGGGACATGGGACAAATAATTATGCAGAGCTCATGAGTTTAAAGCTTTTAATGATTTTTGCAATTGAACAAAACATTCACATGCTACAGATTTTTGGTGACTCCATGATTGTGATAAATTGGTTTAACAAAACAACTAGATGTCACATGCACACACTCAACCCAATCCTTGATGATATTATCACTCTAAACTTGGCATTTAATTATATTACATGTTGCCATGTTTATAGAGAAAGGAACGTTGTCGTTGATACTTGTTCTAAAGACGGCACTACTCAGGATATGGGAATCTGGAAAATTTATGAATTTATAAACAACCAAGAGCGAGCTTCATACTAGAGGCCCTCATTGAAGGGCGTGACACAAATTTTATGATCTGTATAATTTGTTGTTTTTATTTATACTGTTATATTTATGTAATATCCTTACTTGATGACAGACTGGTTATGAGATCAGTTATAGCTAATCTGATTTTGTGATAATATTTTGTTGTAAAATTGAATTATCATATGGATGTTTATTATTTTTTGGAGGGAATGATCATAGCCCATACTTTTGACAAGAACACTACTAGCAAGGGTCGGTAGATGGTTTTGGTGTCAAGTTCTGACAGGCACGTAAAAAATGTAATTTTCATTCCAAAATTAATGAAAATTATAATTTTTTCCTAACTGGGAAAAATGTTAGGTTTATATATACAAGCATCGTTATGATGTAGAAATATGTGACTTATTTACAAGTTATGTTACATCTTTTCAAATTATGGAAACTTCACTTGGAGTCGAAACCAAACCAAGGTCAAGGAAACTCCAAGAAGGAACATAACAAAGTGAGAAACCATAATGATAATAATTCAAGTTAAGAGCAACATATGTCAAAATTGCATCCATTATAAAATTGGCAGAAACAGCCCTTTGAAAAAGAGATCATTTGAAGCTAGACTAGTTATATGCAATCAATATCGTCATGCAAAGATCAAGCAATGAAAGTGGCAATCACAAAGACCATAATGAAGGATGTGACAAAACTTGATCGAATCCTAAATAACCAAAGAAAAAGCTTAAAATCTTATCCATCAACCAGCCAAGTTCCAATAAAGAGGGTAGTTTTCCAATGGGGGCGTGTTGTTGGCAGGCTAAAAAATGGTGACTAATTGGGTGAACCACTTATATTTGGTTAAATAATTTGAAACCCATAAAAACCAAGGAATAAAGATAAATGTTGTCAAATTTTGGTGCTCAAATACCCTGAAAAGTTTCATCTATGTTCTATACAAACAACAATTGGAGACTTGAAACATGCCCAAATCATTTCCATCATAATTCAAAACCATAAATATGCACCCATAAACGCAATTGGTAAACTTAATTGATAATGAGTTTAGGGAAAGAGAAGACAACCAAGTGAATCATAGATGTTATATTAACTTCAATACCACGAGCATGGTCATTGCAGCTAGCAGACATCTATAGCCTCGAAAAGGATGTCATTTAACCCAATGATATGCCTTTATCCCATATATTAGATATATATTCAGATTTTTTAGAATGTTTATTTTACTTGTGATTTTTCTTAGAAATCAATTGAAGTTCGTTTCTTGGCTTGGTAACCAAATAACAACATTACCATTTGTAATAACTAACCAAAGTGAATAAGTCGGCTCGTGATGATACCTCTTGTCTTTCAGTCTTGCGACCAAAATCCATTACCCTAGCTTAGTGACTAGTAGTGGTAATGTCACTTTTGTTAGGACCCATGATCATGGTAGTTTAGCTCATAATTTTCTCCTTAAGAGCAAAGGATGGCATTAAAAGTTTTCAGTGACTAATATTTACTAGTCCTTCTTGCTATCAAAAAGACTCATGGACTTACTATGTGAATAACTTTCTCTTCGGGTTAAGACAAAGATTTTGTACAATGGTTGAAAGATTAAGGAAAGCATTAAATACAATCTAATAATAAGTTTCAAAATTAAAAATTTAACTTATAAGGAGGGTTGAGTGTCAGCACAAGGAAAACATCTTCAAAGAAAATATTTTCTTAAATATAAGATTTTGTTTATGTATAACACATGATAAATTGTTTTCCCAATGATCATGCCAAGGAGAACCATTAGGTGTAAAAATTCATCCCCATTTCAACCAAGAAGAGGAGGACCGAGGAAACCAATAAATGCCAAAACAAAGCAAAACAAAAGTAGGAACATAAGCCAAAAACAAATGAGCATCAACTAATATATTAGAAGCCAAAAATGATAAAGAGGATCAAAGTGTAGGGATAATACGATATTTTGAAAATGTACATATTTTAACCCCTAATATATATGTGTGTGCGTGTGTGGCTTTAAGAGTTTTATTTAATATTGTGCAAGATGTTTGATTATTTGACCTTTTATTACATACCAAAGAAATCAAGTTATGAAAAGTAAATGTGCAATTATGATGTTTATTTCAAAGCAAGGAGAACCATAACAGTTAGATTTCCATGAGAGAAGTTTAGTGAACAATTGTTTCACTTACAAAATTATTGTTCAATGATTATCAAGCAAGTCATTATAAACAAGAATAAAAGTGACAGAATCAAAGTTGAATGAACTTCCTTGATGGTTTCATAATGATGCCTTGTCATTAGCTTCATTAACATTTCACAACTGCATTATTCAACAAGAAAGAGTAAAAATCAAACAAAGATTACTCTACTTCTAATTATATCCTAAACTAATGAATGGTCACAATACTAAGTATAGTCATATTTCCAATGTAACCGTTTATGCAACTTCAATCCTACAATGACAATGAAATCCCCAATTAGTAAAAATAATTGGAGCATTGTGAAATCAAAAATTAACAAATCATGCTTATCTAGATAATCTTCATAGAATAACTAGGCAAGTATGATCTTACCATTCTCTAGGAACTTTGCTCAACAAGGCTGCTCAAGCCAATCTCCATTCGTATCCTAATAAGTACAAATATTAACATTGAATTGTATGAAATACTTTGGATTTGAAAAGGGTCCTTGATCATGATGAATATAATTTTGTAAAATAATCTTTGTACAATCATTAGGATGCATTCCAAAGATTAGATTAAGAGAATAAGAACTTGTCATATTCATTAGTTGAAGTGTCCCATTTTCATGATAATTCTTATCGACATCGCATATTTCAAAATCAACAATTTGAGATGAAGCAACATAATTAAACAATATTTTTGAACCATCGTTACTTGATGTATAAGTTTTTTGATTAATATCGTGACGGGAACCAATAATCATATTTAATTGATTATCATCTTCAATCTCAAGTATTAATTGAAAATGAAGAAAGCAAGATTCTTTCTTGAACATAAGTTGATCCAGATCAATAGAAGAAACATTTTGAGACAGATTTGAATCATTTCTTAATTCCCCTACTTATAAAAAAATAATAAGTTCATGGGAAGAAACATTATTATCAAAAGAATGTAAAATTGAGACTTGGGATTTAGTTTAGGGAGTTCTATGTCATCATTTTTCATATCATCATCATAGTCATCATAACAAACTTCCCCCTCCCGAAAAGCATGACAAAGATTAAACTCATTATCATTGACATATGGATATGCAAGAGATTCATGTAAATCTTTTTCAACCTCAACTTCATGAACAGGGTCTAATGAAACCTTATTAAGCTCGTCTTGTTGATTTGCACAATTTTCCTCTTCACTTAAATCTGAACCAGTTAAAACGAAAGTTTGAGCATGAAAATGAAATGAATCATTATTGCATGCATCAAGATTCATAAACAAATAAGGATACATGAAATAATGACTACCAGAGTACATGTGATTTTCATGAAGTGAAACATCTTCCACAAGATTATTAGTTAGAGTCTGGTTAATGGATGAATCTTCTGCTAAAATAGTAAAGGCTAGTTCTAGATTATCCTCTAGGGAAGAATCATCATCAATGTGTTCACTAATTGAATCTGGATTTTCCTTGAAGTTTACTTCTAATGATTTTTTTTCTTCACAACCAACATCAAAAGGGATTTAAGATTAAGATCTAAATTAGTTTCAGATTGTTGAGAATGTGATAAACTAATTCATGTTGTGTGTGGTTGTGAAATAATTTAAAATTCATTGATTGACCTGAAAGGTTTGAAAATAGGATCATAACTAACCACTAAATCTATGTCTTGCTCATCCTGATAGAGATCTACATTGTTTTGATTATTGTTTGTTTTGTTATTTTTATTTTCAAAAAGAACAAGAACAAAAAACCATAATATTAGTTCTTTCGTAAAGGGTAAATATTCTAAGTAAAATCTACAATAGAATGAACAAAATCTAGAAGATAATTATTCAATAGACTCATTCTCATGCATTGAAAGATTATTGGTTTCTAAGCATAGCATGCCATAATTATAATTCTTATGAGCATTAAGAAACACTTCCACGAACTCGTCTTAGGAATGGATAGATTTGGCTAGTAAGACTTTGAACCTATTTTTAAATCTTCCTTGGAAAGTAAGAGTAAATAACCTGCATAACTCATTGTCAGTAAAATCTTCAAAAGGCTTAAATTTAAATGAAAAATGATGAATATTCCCAAGAGCATAAACGATATCTTCACCATCAAATCTTAGCTTTGATAAGTAGTTGACTGTGTCTTTAGAAATGCTCCTAGTAGGACGAAACAAACTAAAAGCATGCTCCAAAAAAAAGGATAGGAAATAAGCCATGAGTAATTAAAAACATTCAAAAATGAGGACTCTGTGAGGTCAGCTTGTCAGTCTAAACTTTGTTACAGTGATATTGAAAGAAAGAAAACTAAATCTCGAATTACTAGAGGCAGAGGAATTAATGATTTAAATATTACTTTAACACAAGCCCCATTTTGTTGACGCAGCTTTAGTGCTCCCTAGTCAACAAGGGAGAAACAACCCAAACCGAAGCTCTTTAAATAGACCTACTTGTTTGGTGTGGTCGTTTTCGATGGGTTTTAAGGCTTTGTTATTCTTGCGCCTCTTCCTCTTTCGAAATAAAAGACGGGTGAATCATATCGCTATCCTATGGTTAACCTAATCTAATGTTTAATTCAATTGACAAATTTTACAAGTTGATATAATTAATAAACTATATACAAAATATACAAAGTATGATACAAAGAGAATAATTCTCAGAGATCATTGTAACTAACATAAAAATAAATCCATATTCTATTATATATTTCAAATCTAGAATGAATGAAGATTAAAATTAAGAATGCAATCACTAGTCTATAATGCTAAGAATTCTGGATGATAAAGTAAAAATGAAAACCACAAAAATGCAAGTCTTCAACTTCTATAAATGAGATCATATCAAACTACATGCGCTTACATATTAATACATCAAGAATTATCATGTAATGCAATACTAAAGAACTAATCAACCAATGCTACTCAACCTATAACTTTCTATCAAAAAAAAAAATAGATGACTATAATTGTTTCCAAATATTGAATAATGTTTAGACTATCTATTTATGAATCAAATCAATAAACAAATAATAAAATATAAACATACATTAGAAACAACTATAGTATGTTAATTCAGTGCATCTAAAAGTAACATCCTTTGCAATAGAAATCCCTGGAACCAAATCACAAGAACCAAAATTGAAAACATCACCCTTAAGATATAAATCACTAAATAGCTGAAATTAAACTAACAAGATGAAAAAGATGCAAATCAAATCACAAAACTACAGTTTACTATCTTCCAAATATTCAGATATCAAATCACAAAACATTAATAGTATCAATAAATAATAGTGAACATGAAAAAGAAGACCAATATAAATGCAAATCAATTCAGTCAAACCAAACCAATCACACTTACATAACAGTTTTCAAAATCCACAGTCACAATCTTAAACAACATTTCATTTCCAGCTTTCCTCCTCAATAACGCTACAGGCTCCGAGGTATGGGAATTATCTATCTATAGATCTAGACCCCTCTATGCTATGGATATCCCCTCTTTACAAAAAATGCATTCTCCTTTATGCATAGAGGCTTGCCTCATTTAATTACAAATTGATATTACTCAAGATTACGGAGATAGAAAATCCGATTGGTTTCCCAAAAATTAGTAGAGGGTCAATGCATTGTTTTGAAAATAACCGGTGGTCGAAATTGCTTACCAATCTGAGGTTGAAGGATCCAATTGAGAAACTAAGAACCACCCTTTGTATTCCATGCTATGTGTTGAAACTCTCTATCACAATCGAATTTGTCAACAACACAACAAAATTACTATTAAAAACCAAGAAATTAACGATACAATCAATTGAATCTAATGGCAGGGCAGGTATAAAGTCAAATCGAAGCATTGATCATCTCTTTCTGGTGTTGCAGGTTCAACAACAGTGTTTGGGAACTTCATTGGTTGACTGCGAAGAAGATGCAATCATGGAACTCGTGGCACAATTAGATCCAAACATCAATCAAATAACCCTGCAAATCTGGTCAATTAAACCATTGAGATTATCCCACAAGCATGGTGTGTTGTTATTTATCCTTGAGGATTATCCTCTTGAGCGCCAAATCCGACTTGAGGTCAAGTCAAAGCTACTACAATCATGCTTGAATTCAAATGCATTTATGTTAATTATATTTAGGTGAACATGTACATTGTTTGTATTGATTTTACCCTAAATGAGAACTCAAATCACGTGAATGCTGCAATTTAATCATGGAATCGAATCATATCAAGTCCAAGTGGATTTGGCATGCAAAATGGTAGAGGCCAACTGATTTAAAATCTGTTATGTGGCGCCACGTAAAATTTCCCTGATGAATACATCGTTGCCCATGACCTTCCTTCAATTTAAAATCTGTTATGTGGCACCAGGTAAAATTTCCCTGTGAATACATCGTTGCCCATGACCTTCCTTTGAATGCTTGATTAACATTTAATATGGCAAAATAAAAGCTGAAAGCAGGAAAATTCTAATCTATTTCTATCTATATGCTTGAACGCCAATATGACAGTGTTCTATCGGTAGCACAATTTTAGTGATAGTTATAAGGACTACAACATTTAGAAATTAAGAATAATTTAGACACATATAGACACAATCTTGCCATGGTTTGATAGCCATGGATAATCCTCATCGAATAAGTAGAATTTAATGTGAAAGAAAGAGCAGTGTAGGTTTTTCTTTTGATTGCGCTGAGAGGCGCTCTACAATAGGTTATTCTTTTGATTGAGCCGAGAGGCACTTTACAGTAGTTTTTTTTTTTTAATTGTGTCGGGAGGCGCTCTACAGCTCAGTATATGAAGAGATAGAGATATAGATGGGGCGGGGG
>APFE031497674.1:35798-48904 GCA_000404065.3 Pinus taeda
AGGACAGGTTTGCAATCTTTCATTTTGAATTTCTTGAGCATTTCCTTGATGTACTTGGCTTGACATATAAATATTCCTTTCTCTTGCTGAGATATTTGAATCCCTAAGAAGTATGTCAACTCACCAAGTAAAGACATCTTGAACTCACTTTACATCTTCTTAGCAAAGTTCTTACTTAGTCAATCATCATTTCTACCAAAGACTATATCATCCACATATACCTCAACGATTGTTAAATTATCTTTATCTATTTATACGTAAAGATTGTTATCAACAGTACCTTTCTTGAACCCTTGTTGACATAGATATCCTTCAAGACAAGCATACCATACAGAGCCTTCTTTAACATGCAAACATAGTATTCTTTTTCTAATAGTAGAAAACCTTAAAGTTGTTCAATGTAAACTTCTTCTTCTAATTCTCCATTCAAAAATGCTGACTTAACATCCATTTGGTAGAATTTTATTTTTCTTGAACATGCATAGGCGAGAAACATTCAGATGGCTTCCATTCTGGAAACTGGTGCAAATGTTTCTTCCAAATCAATTCCTTCCACTTGTGCATATCCTTTGCAGACTAATCTTGTCTTGTTCCTAGTAACCTATAGTCCTTCAACTGTTTTTCTCCCCCTGAACCTTTAATGAAACTACCATCTTGTTCAAACTACCTTCCTGTCAATCGCAGACTTGTGCCATATACTATTGCATAGACTCCTCTTGTACAAACATTAAGGAGTCAACAAGGTAGATTGTTCAAAATAGTGAGTCACCTAATGGGCCATCTTGACTTGAGTCATTATCTGAAGCAACTGCTAATTCCTCATGACCTTTTTCTTTTACAAATCCTAAAAGCATAACTACTGAAACCTTGTTATCTGCTTTGTCTTCCTGTACCTGTTTCCTTTTCCATACCTTCTTATTCCTGCAATCTTGAGCCATGTGCCCATAGTTATGAAACTTGAAGCATTCAATGTTGTCCATAGGTGATTCCATCTAATATCTACAACCATGAGCGCTATGGCCATAGTTATGGCATTTGAAATATTCAATATTTGGCCCAACTGGCACATATTCTCTTCTGACAAAATCATCGTGGAACCTGTCTCATGGTCCTGCAAACTTGCTTCTAGGGTTTTGCAGATAATGATTGTACCTGTCAAAAAATTCACAATCCCTACCCATATGTCCATAGTTAGCACATAAAAAACAATAACCATTAAATAAACGAACATGCCTAGAAGATTTTTCATTCTTCTTTGGAGGCGGTGTTGTAGTTTCTTGTGGTCCTTTGTTCTTGATTGCTTTGGTCTTGTTCTTTGGAGTTGCAACATTCTTCTTTGGTTTTTCACTTTGATCAATGTCCTCCTTAGAATCATCCTGCGAAGTTTTGGAGCTTGTACCTTCATCAACTGGAGCTTTACCATCTTTAATTTCCTTCATTTTTGGTTCTTCATCTGTCTTATATTGTAAGTATTATTTTTGTGATCCCTTGAGTTTTTTCATCTCATAACAAGTTGCATCAAGTTCTTCTTTCTTTTGAGAAATATCTTCTTGAAACCATCTTTTCAAGATCTTCTTTCTTTTTTTTTCCTCCTCAACCTATAGCTTGGGAAGAGTGGTCTTCTCTACTTCTCTATTGAGAACTTGTGTCTGTTCCTTCTACTTCTCATTTTCAATCCTGAGCCTGCTTATTTCTATTGAAGATGTTTCTAATTCCTTTTGCTTTTGGTCAATGACGGATATGTATCTTTGATCAGATTCCTTCCTTTCAATTTCTTCTTCATGTGAATCTGTTGTGTGATCCTTCTAATATCTGCAAATGTTGTGTCGAGTTCTTGTTGATTTTGTTGGAATTCTATCTTGAGGTCTCGTGTCATTGTATTATTAATTTCTTCCAACTTATTTTGAAGTGACTGTTCAATACATTTGTGTTCTTCAACTTCAATTTTGAAACCTTGAACTTGTTCTTCAAGAGTATTGGAATGAATCTTCTCAACCTTGAGCTCTTTTATAAGCTTGATTACCTCCTTAGAATATTCTTTTATGGTCAACCCTTCTTCATCATACTCAGAAGGATCTGAGTTTTCAATAACATCTTGACTTGATTTCTTTGTTGAATAGAGATTATGAATCTTTACCCAAAGATATTTACCTGTTGAACATTGACCAACTTTTTTTTTCATAGAATTTGGCAAAACATTTAAAATTACATTCATGGCCTTTGAATTGTACCTTTTAGCTTCGTCAGTAGATGTGTATCTAGAAACAATTGATCCCCATACTTCATGTGCCTGCAAAGATACTTCCATCCTGGATTCCCATATCCAGTAATTATCTGCATCAAAATAAGGGGTTGGTACACAATACTCACTTTCTTGAGATTTTGTTGTACCTGTACCTTCCTTTGAAATCCTTCTAACCCGCTTCTTTGACTTTCCCATCTCTATGCTCTGAAAACTAACTTCCAGTAGTTAAACTGTTACTGAAGGAACCAAGCTCTAATACCAATTCTTGGAAAATACTAAGAGGGGGGGTTGAATCAATAGTCCTTAGCAATTAACACTTTTAAATCTTTTCAGAGCATTAGTTAATCTTCAATTATCATTAATGTATATGCAGTAACAACAATGAATAAAAGAACACAGGAGGCACAAAACATTTAGGTGGAAAACCCCCTCCGGGTCAAAAACCATCAAACGCTTTTCTAATAATTCTTTAATCTTCAACTCCAATTGAAAATAAATCTTGAACTTCCTAGAATCTAGAAAAGCATTCTTTTCCAGCTCCCAGTGGATGGACGCTCCAATGCCCAAGATTCTTCAGTAGTCAACTGAATGGATACCCCAACACCTGATGAGCTACAACTCACCCTAGCACCACCCTACCACCCTGAAGTTTTCACAGGCTTGAACCTATTGGTGACTTCATGCACCAGCCTAGCACCACCCTTCCATGCTATAGAAGAATAAAAGAAGAATGGAATCTCATACTAGGGAAAATGGTCCACTTTACAATGATATAAAATGATGTAGAAGAAGACGACACACTAGATCATAACCCCCACTATGACACAACCATCTAATGATGATCCTAGACCTCCCAGCGCTGCCTCTTCAACTCTTGGCAAATAGACGCTTGTACAAATTTTACAATGATGCTTTTACAATGACTCTGTACAATGATACTTTTACAATGTCTGTATGTAGTGCTGCCCACTTGAAGACTTCATGTGGTGAACTTCTTGTTTCCTTTCCTGCACCTCGATTGCTGCTCTTGTCATGCTACCCTTTCACATTCTTCAGAACATTATATTATGCATTGAGTCCTCTCTTGATGAATATATAATACATGCAAAAAGTCTTCAAGGAAATACCCATGACATGATAATAGCAAAACTTACCTAATCATACAGAGCATATGTCAGTGCTAAACAAAAACAACAAATTAGAATTAGAAAACCCTAATGCAATTCAGAGATAAACATGCATATACAGAAGATACTTACCTGTAGCTTACCTCTGTTGCATCATTTTTCTACACCTTGTTCTTTGTTACCCTATAAAGTCTGGTCCTTTGCACCCCTTGACAACACTTGATCTAGTTTTTCTTTCCTTCCAGGAGCACGATATTTAATCTGATGTATCTCTACGATTTCAGATCCCCAACATGTGATCTTCAGTCCTGTAGAATCCCTCTAAGTCTTCTTTCCAATGCCACTTGTCTGGCACAATTTGGACTCTTGAAGGTAAAGTTATGCCCAATCTCTCACAATGACCTAATTATTGACTAGTTCAGTAGAGTGAACTTGTACAACATGCTGCATGTTACTTTTTCCTCCTTTAGCTATGAAATTGATACATAGAAAACTACAGTCTGTGCAATATTCATCACTTTTTACATAATTCCAATACTCTTCTCAAAGAGAGAGTTATGAAGATTTTCCCAAGGTCACTTCTTTGAGATGAAATTCGGTAGCATGAAAAAACCCTAACTTCCACAGATCATATCTCCGAAAATATTAAGAACCAAGCTCTGAAATTCGGTCATGATGTTCATTAGGATTGTGAATCAAATGGGTTGTCATTTTAGAATCTAAGACTTCACAGAAATGAAGTTATAGCGAAACTTCCATGATCACTTCATTTGGAGGATATATGAGATTTATTTTTATAGAGTTGAGAGAGGCTTCTATAGAGAATGTTGGAGGGATTTTAGGAGCTTAAAAAGGTATTAATAATTGACTATACAATGACCAAAACCAATTATGAGTGCCATGCCACAACCCCATAGGGTTTTAGCTCACTTACTGGGGTTACTAACTTAAAACACGAATCTCTCTCAAACAATGAAGAATTACTTGGCATGCCATATATCAACGAAAACATCTCGACGAGTAGAATCCATCTAGAAGATCCTTGACTGAAAATAGAATAACTTGTCAAGTAAAAATTTCCTTCCAAGATTAGGGTAGCCCCTAGTGTTGCTTGGGTTGACATCAATGACAACCTCAGATCATATTTAGATCATCTTTACATATGATGGTGAAGGTGGAGCAACCTTGCTTAGACATGATGTTTCCTTATTGGCTTAGGGGGTCGTGACCCAGTTTTAGAGTTAGTCGCACCAAACAAATCCCTACACTACTGGCCCTTTCGGCATCAATCCACAGTGCACAGACTAAAGCGTTACCCAAAGAAGTATGGGGGGATGCTTGAACCAAGTTTCTGCACCCAGAGATCAGTGTGATGTCCTTTTGGCAACCTAGATCTTCCTACATGCAGACCTCTATGCTCCTGCGGCCTATTGTTGTAACTTCCTTTGATTAGCCTCTAGACCTTTGTGAAGGTTTACGGTTGGCTTTTGCGACCCTAAATAGGTCAATTAGCTACTTACGTGCACAATAGATTACTGTTAGACCATTATTTTCTCAGATCTACTTAAGTGTTCGATAACCTTAATAAAAAGCGTTATAATCTTCACATAATCACTTCACATTAATTGTGTTCAAATAACAATGTAGATAAAGTAAAGTCGCACATCAATACATCACTATTTCATAAAACCATTATTCACCGTAGCATAAAGTGCATTCATACATAACAGAAATTAATAGACAAAACACAAGAATTTCTACAATAATCTTCTTTATTGATATTCAGTTAAGCTTACAGACTCGAGACTTTCCTACGCACTCAGATACAGGGGTCCACGCACTCAGCTATGGACACTACTCTAGGCCTCTTCACACTTAGCTATTGAGCCTTTCCCTCCTCTAAGACTTCTACTTCTACGCTAGAATTCTTTGCTCGTACCCATAGACTTCTTCTTAATTGCGTTAGACATCCCTAAGACACACATATTGATACAATCCTATGGTCCACAGATCATGGGTAGATCTTCAAAATCTGACTCAAGTTACATAAAAGAAGGGTAAAACCATTTTTGACTCTGAACTAGCTACGCTCTCCGCAACCACAATTTGTGGAGACTTTACATCTTTTTACATCAAAACTTGGGCTTTTGCCCCAAAACTAACCCAGGGGACCCCATCCCAATAGGCCCCCAACACAAAGATCGTGACTCGCCCTCGAGTCACTCAGCTGGTGTGGGGATCTTGCTGCAAAGATCCCCCAGCTCCACTTGCACCACTACTACTTCAGCCATTCTCCATGTGACTACCTGCTTCACCTATTCAACCAGCTGTTTCGTGGTTGGTCCTTTGCTATCCTGCTTAATATTCTGTTGTGTAAGCTATAGGTTCGCAATTTTTTCCTATATGTTGGTGAAGACTTGGTAGGCTTCTTCAAACTAAGGAACCAACTGAGTCTTAAGGATTGCCTCTTTTTTCTGCACGGTTTCAACTTGTGTAAGGAGTTGCTTTCCCTCGTAGAACTTGGTGAGGTGCTGCGCTATAGCCACTATGCATGTTGTCGCCTGCACTTTGTCATACTGTTGTCGAAGCTCACATGTCTCTATTTTTAATCTCTACAGGTTGGGATCTTCCTGCAGGGTCGTCATGACTTCCATGTCCTACTCAAACAACGTTGTGTAGTCCATTACCGCAGCATCGACAATAGCTATACCATCCTTAATAGTAGCTTTACATTGTTCCCTAACTATTGGTGGGGTCAAAGGCTGTGACTTGAGTTCCAGTTCTGTGATTTTCATGTTCATCTCAAATTAAACTCTAGCCACCTCTGCCTTGGCATCACAGGCACCCACTGCAAGCTTCCTGATCTTCGCCTCAAGCGATGCCTCCTCAGGTATGTGAAACTCCGACACTATCCTGCATGCCTCTGCCATCGCGACCGCGAGTTGGGGGCTCTGCGCCTAGATTGTTTCCTTTGCCTTCAAGGCCTCTGTCTTCTTGGAAAAAAGTTCTCATTATTCACTTGGTATTTGCTGATTAATCTGAGAGCGTGCTTCTCCAATTCTCTTATCTCTATTGTCACACCTATATGTAGCATGTGAAGATACTTGTTGTAGAGCATTGCGAGGTTCAGGCTGATGTTCTTCAGAGTACTCATAATGACCTTGTAATTGGCTAATTCCATGCTCAAGGACCCTTCAGGTAGCGCGACTACCTGGAGATCATTTGATCTAACCATCTCTGCAGCCTAATTGGTCCTTAGTTCCAAGCTCATCTATGTGGCTCTCACCTACCCTGCGCCCACTTGTATCCTATTGGTCTGGATTTGCAGCTCGCGCAAATCCTTCTGAAGAGTGCATAATGACTACAAGTGTTTTTTCTCTAACTTCTACAATAGCTCCGTTGTGTTGTCGCATGATTTATCTCTGATCTCATCGAGATTGCCTTCTGTGATCTTGTTGGGATCCAGTGGTGGCTTCATCGCTTTTGACTTCTTTTGGGCCCCCTCATTCTGTTGTTCCCTATACTGTTTCACCCAAAATGGAGTGCTCTATTCTTCCTCTCTACCACCTCCCTACTTTGACCTCTCATCTTCCTCGGTCTGGGGTGAGGGGGATTTACCGCTTCGCTAAGAGTCACGCTGCTCATCCTTAGGTTGTTGCTTTGCAGTGCACTCCTTTTCCAGTCGGGCCTTCTCCTTGGCCTCCTTCCTTCGCTTCTTGGCCACCTACTGGACTGCCTACTTTGCTACCTCCTTCTTCTTCTTCTCCGTGGAACTCCCCATGCCTTTTCTAGTGCCTATAGCCATATCGGATGGAGAATTCCAATCTGCCGGCCAATGCTTCATAACCTCCTGAATGACATTGTTTGTGGCAAGATAAGGCAGATCAAATCACTTCTACTACAGATCCTT
The DNA here is from genome assembly GCA_000404065.3 of Pinus taeda. Taxonomy (NCBI): domain Eukaryota; kingdom Viridiplantae; phylum Streptophyta; class Pinopsida; order Pinales; family Pinaceae; genus Pinus; species Pinus taeda. The sequence goes on from APFE031497674.1 coordinate 43,081, forward strand.
CTGCACCCTAATATATACGTGGTGGAAGTCTGCCTTAAAATTCACATACTCTGATAATTGTTCAAGCACAGTCGGGGACAACCGTGGCTTTTGGTTGATCGCCATGCAAAGGCTCTCCTCCATCAACAGCTAGAAAGTTTTTGTCTTCGTGACCCGCCCAGAGTCCTTTGTGGACCAAAGGGAGGCAAACTATGCAACCTCCGACAATCCTTTCTCCAAGGGAGGAAACTGGTTGTCCTTGGGTAGCTCCCAAGCTACTAGTATGTTGGAGAGAAACAACCAAGCATAGTGGAAGGTTTTTCTCTCATCCTGAGCCTCGTGAAAATTTGTTGTAGAGGTAGTGTGAACAGTTAAATTGCACGCCTTCTACACACTATGTAGCTAACGATATTACTAGCGCCAGAACCTCGTCCGCACGAAATTTCCTCATGACCTTAGCAACAAGGATCTGCATGGAAATTTGCACCGCGGGGTCGGTGATAGACGTGATGGAGTACCCGCGTGGCTTCTTAACTAGATCAAACTTCTTCTTCATCTTTTCTACTAGGTTGCAATCACTGGTTTTTCCGCGAAACTCCTTGGCTGGATTCAAGCCTGAATGTGGCAAGATCGTGATTTGGTGGATCAACATGTCTGTAATTAGGATCAGTGCGCTCAGCCACAAACATCCATCATGTACCAGGGTCAACAATTTCTTGATACAGATGATATTGATGTTGGAGCGGTGGTAGTGGGGCACCCACAACAAGTTCAACAACCCCGACTAATTCCTTCCATGAATCCACTCGATTGGCTCTAACGCGGTGACATCGCATTCTTTATAGTACACCATTTTCGTGTAGTTTTTTGTCGCGAGGTGGGGGAAACTCTCATTGTTTGCAAAATCCAAGTCTTCCATTTTTAAATGGGGAATCCATTCCAGGCACGGGCCTTCAAAGGTGATGCCTTCTGGTAGTAGGGGCGTATTTATGAGGAATTTTGCTACATCTAGGTCCTTAGTGACCTTCACCTTTCCCTTATGCGGAGGGATGTAATTCGAAAATTTGAAGATGGGCTCCATGCCCTCACCATCTATATCCTCTTCACCCTCTTTCACTTCCAAATCTATAACTTTCTCCTTATCCTTCGTTGATTGTTTATCTTTCTTCTGGGCCTGGGTAGCATAGTGCTTCCTCAGCGACTCGCGCACTGGCGTTGACCTCTTCTGCTTGTCTTTCTTGGGCTTGGGATTTGTTGGCTTAGGGGGTCCTGACCTAGGTTCAGAGTTAGTTGTGCTAAACAAATCCCTACACTATTGGCCCTTTCGGCATCAATGTATGGTGCGTAGACAGAAGTCTCACCTGAAGCACTATGGGGGGATGCTGGAACCAAGTTTCCGCACCCAAAGATCAGTGTGATGTCCTTTCGGCGACATAGATTTGCCTTCACGCAGACCTCTATGGTCCTGCAACTTATTGCTATAACATCCTTTGATCAACCTCTAGACCTCCGCGAAGGTCTACGATTGGCTTTTATAGACCCTGAATAGGTCAATTAGCTACTTACATGTACCATAGATTACTCTTAGACCATTATTTGCTCAGATCTACTTAAGTGTTTGATAACCTTAATAGAAAGCATTATAATCTTTGTGTAATCACTTAACATTTATTGCATTTAGATAACAATGTAGATCAAGTAAAGTCACGCATGAATACATCACTATTTCATAAAACCATTATTCATCACAGCATAAAGTGCATTCATACATAACAAGAGCTAATAGATAAAACACAGGGATTTCTGAAATAATCTTCTTTATTGATATTCAATTAATCTTACAGACTCAAGACTTTCCTGTGCACTCAGTAGTAGGGTTCCATGCACTCAGCTACCGACACTACTCTAGGCCTCTCCGCACTCAGCTGCATAGCCCTTCCCTCCTCTAAGACTTCTACTTCTACACTAGACTTCTTTGCTCGTACCCATAGACTTTTTCTTACTTGCCTTAGACATCCCAAAGACACACATATTTATACAATCCCATGGTCCACAGATCATGGGTAAATTTTTAAAACCCAATTCAAGTTACATAAAATAAGGGTAAAACCCTTTTTGAATCTTAACTAGCTACGCACTCCGCGACAAAAATTTGCGGAGACTTTACATCTTTTTACATCAAAACTTGGGATTTCGCCCCAAAACTGACCCAAGGGACCCCATCCCAACATGCCTTCATGGATTTCTATAAAATAAATCAAATTAGGATGGATCACATTTTCTACTCTCTAATCACATTCACGTTTCGAGGGAACACACTATAATGGTGTGTCAGATTGCCTGCAACAACTATTCACTCTTTTGATCAATTTATCAAAGTGTTTGCATGTGCTTTCTATCGATATAGTCGCAGAGCACTCAACAAAAGAAAATTGAAATTACAGAAAGTACCTGATGAATCCATTAAGCGATTTCACAAACGCTTTTGTAATCTTGCTTTTCAAATTCCTGAAGATGAAATTGATTGGAATTTTCTCAACAAAAGATTTCGATATTTTCTTCACATATCTAAAAATCCACATATCTTGGAATCATTCGGAACCCTCCCAGCATACCTCGGTGTTAGAGTTGCCAAATCTAAGACGGAAAAGGTTGTTGTCACAAGTGACCTTTTCTCTACCTCTCATTAATCAACTTTATCTCTGCAGTGTGAGGTGGGAGAAAGTGTGAGCACATCTGTTGAACTATCACATCCTCTCACCCCACTTGCTCTGAATATTTGCACAGATTTGGCTTGCAAGCTTGTTGGTTGCCAAATTGTCTTATCTTCTCAACCTTTGTCCTCTGGTTCCTTTGATCCTCTAGATTGTACTGTGTTCTGTTCTCCCATTTCGGACTACACACTTGTTGTTAACGAGGATCAAGTTGTTGACGGAATTGGTGTTAAGCAACCAACTTGCACTGTCATTTATGATGAGTATGTGTGGGAATCTGAAGAAGAACATGCGGTGAAGAATGACCTCCTTTCATCCGCACCTCATTTGCTATTTCCTAACATATTCTGTGATTTTGCCAATTTTTATTTTTCCTGTGAAAGTCCATCCTCAGATGTTTTTACTTCCAATCATTCACAAAACACATTAGATGTCAGTTGATTTCAAAGATGACACATATTTCTTTTTGAATCCACCCAATCTATCATATTTTCTTTCTAGAAACTTAGAGGGTGAACATTCTTGTTTCTCACCAACCCCTCTGTATGATTCTTCAGATCATGAGGATGCTAATGAACATTTCGAATTTTTTGATCATGGTTGTCGTCATCTCTTTACTCCATTCAATCACGATGTTGATTCATTTGTTGTCGATCTTTCTAAGCCACCAGTCTTTGACGATCTACCTAATTATGAAGTAGAAACCTCTCAAGTTGTTGAGGCACTTCAGCCCATGCTAATGGTTATCTTAGGTCCTCGTTGTCCTAAGGTCAATTCCACTTCAGATCGGAAATCTATTGAAACACACTAGGCTCCTCATCACTCTCCTGTTTGCCTTCAAGATCAATCTAGTTCACATATTTCACATCCTTCACTTATATCACATGATCCTATCACTCATGCATTGGAGGAACCATACACAACGAGCACTCTTGTGAAACATAATTTTCTTCATTTCTTATGTTTTCTTGTTTTTCATAGTTGAAAGAGTGTACATGCTTATCATCTATGGATAGTGTGTTTCAACACCATGGCACGTTCACAGAATGTTTGTCCTATGCGCTTAATCTTTTCTTTATTATGGACGCATTTAAACTTGGAGCGTGTTGGTCTTCATTGTCTTATATTTTTTATTTGTTGGTTTACATGCTTATCTTTCTTGTTAACTATGCCTTCATCAACATGGACCAACAAATGCACCAGTGGTTGCATTGGAAATATCGCTTTACATGAGTTGGCCCATGCACTGCTTAGTTTAGGAGTAGGAGTAGTGTTTTCTTTCTTCTTTGCTTGCTTGCATATGTGATTTGTTTGCATGTTTTCTTTACTTTATTTCTTTTCTTTGCTTTCATGTCTTTCTTTTCTTTCTTTTTACTTATGCCTTTTGCTTTCTTTTTTGCTTGCTTATTTGCAGCTGTAAGTTAGATTCCCATGAAACTATGTTTGGCTATTGAGACAAGTCGAGAAAAATATAAGAGGACTTATACAACTATTAACATTTGGTTATCTTTCTATTCCCTATCTTTATTATGATCTTGTGTTCTTCAATCGATGATACCTTGATGGAAAATATGTTTTCTTTAGAGTGAGTCTTGGTGAAGTCACAACGCTTGCACTATAACTAGTACCTCCTACTCTAATCGGTTATTCTATTATTCGGTTAACCCTTGTCAGCTTAGTCATGTAGAGTAAGGTGAGGGGGGAAACCTTAACATGTATGTCAAAGGTATACATAACATACTTCTTTGAAGGGACAACCTCTTCTGCTCTCAATAAGTCAGGATCCATCTTTTGCCTCATGAAAAATAAAGAAGTGTTTATACATAGTTCTTTGAAAATGAAAAAAATAAAAAAAAAAAAATAATGTTGAAAGGAGAGAAAGGCTTCCTGCACAGAGAGGTGATGCAAGTAAGTCTGTCGAGGTGCTGACCAGGCTCACTAGTAGCAAAGCGATGCTTTTGTTCATGCATGACTCCTCTGGGGTACTATCCAAACCTACTAGTAGCAGAGCAACACCAAAGATGAAACTAAAACTCTGATAGTTATATTACTTGTGCACCAATATACCACTCATCCCCAATCGAAACAACTTAGTTGATTTGTCTTGGTATGTGTGCTAACTGATCAAGAGGGTGGTAGGGGCTACATCTTTCAATTAAGCTAGTGAGGAAACCATGATGATTAAAGAATCGAACAATACTTCCAAAAGACTTAGACTCGCTTTTCACGAGACAAGGTCCATACAAAGAGTTGGAGTTCTATCGGGGTGTCACCAATGTTGTAGCAGCTACAACCACCCTCCAAAATTTTGGCTCGCATGCAAATTTTGGAGTTTACCATGGATACTATGATCGGTCGTTGCTTGGTCACTTATTTGTAATTTGATGATCTCAAGCCCACCTCCTTGATCTTAAGATTTATTCATCTTTATGCAGCATGTGTCATCTTTGGGCATGGGGATTATCATTTGTCATGCAAAGGGAAATTTGTTCTACTTCAAGGCAAAATATTCATGCGTATGAGTTGTTCTCATTACATAAACATGTTTCACACTCACCTCACACACTCTTGTCACAAAGGTTGTCACATCAAGCAGAGTATGTTATATGTTTTGGATGGTCTATTTTGTATCACTAAGTGTTCAAGTGTGTGATCATAGTCAAGTTCTATCACTGTTCCCATCAATTCAACTAGTCCCACACTTAGCCAAATTCTAGAGTTCCCTAGAAACTTAGCCTCATCTAGATTTCCAGAACTTCACACTTTGCTTCTACAACCCTCAAGATTTTTCCTTTTCCTACTGGAACTGCACAATGTGTAGAGACCCCAACCTCGCTTGACATCCAAAATTGTGTAGTGATTTCCTCCAGTGTCCTTCCCTCAACCAGAACCCACTATCTCCAAAACTACGCAATATTGTCCCTCAGCTACCCAATCTGCCTTGCATACAGAAATTATGCAGAGGTGTCCTCCCAGGACCCCATCCCGCAGTAGTGTCTTGCATCCCAAACTACACGGTGTTGTCCTAACTGTCTAGTCTACCTTGTATTCAAAAAACTGCATAGATGTCCTCCTAGTGTTGGGTTGTGTTATATTCTTTCCACGACTAACCTATGTAGTGAACCGGGGGG
>APFE031497677.1:0-17956 GCA_000404065.3 Pinus taeda
ACGTCAAGTCCTCCTTTGGCTGGGTGCTCAGCTACACAAGTCTTGCAAAGCTTGAAGGGATGGGGAACAAGCCTCTCTCTCTTTGGTGACAAGATCTCCTCACTTAGGTTAAGCCTTATGGACATAAAGAAGACTCTTGCAACTCTAATCTCTTGATATCTTCCTTTCAGCACCAGTATATTACCACTAGCTTGCTTAAGGCATGGAGACAAGCTTTTATAGATGAGAGAGAAAAAGATAAGATCAATCACATTAATCATGGATTTGTCTTTATCACTTGGAAACTTCCATGGAAGGGTGGCAAACTACTTCCTATTCAAGGAGATTCGAAGCCAAACCATCCTCACCTAACATAGATTCAGTTGGTGAATGAATTGGAGAGAACTCTCGGAAGTTGATTTGTTAAAAACTTTGACCAAATAGGTTGCCGCGATTGCGACTCTGGGACAGAGCGCTAACTGGCGCGCCCTTTTTGGAGGATTTCCCCCATTGGCGTGGGAAGAACACAGTGAACCCGCGCTAACGCAAAAAGGGTTATTTTTATGGGCAAGCTGCAGGAGATGTCTTCAGGGCATGTGAAGCTCATATTCAGAGGGGAATGATGCAAGTGGTTTCAAGTCTTGTCACTTCTCACAAGTCCCGGAATGAGTCCTCCAAGGTGCAGGAGAGGGGTAACAGGGACGGTGACAAATGGTGACAAATTACTGTGTAACACCCCTCTAGTGGATATGGCCAGAGATCCTAGAAGACATTGGAGATTCAATAGGTTGATTCATCAAAGTGTACAATGATAGATTGGGAAATGAGATCATCACTTTCGTCTGCATCTGTGTTGAAGTGGACCTTAGTAAAGGTCTACCAGACAAGCTCATCCTCAAGTGCGAGGGGAAGTATTATACCCAACCATTGGATTATGAAAATACAACGTTCAGGTGTATAAGGTGTCAGTATCCTGCACATCTTTAGAGTGAAAATCCTTCTTCTGAAGAGGCATTCCAATCCCAGCTGCTGAAGAAATATAGTTATGGATGGCAAGCCCTAAAGTCATCAACTAGTTCTAAGAACTCCGTTGATCATAAAAATAATGTTTCTCAGCAAAATAATGCACCCTTGGACAACTCAGCCTCTCGAGGTCCGATTTCGCACCAAGTTGTTGTGAATCATCTCTCTGTAGAGGAGAATTGTCTGACAAAGGACGATGAAGTAGCATCAACATTACTTGTGTTGACTATCTACGGCCAAAAGCACTCTCACGAGTCTAACCATTCCAATAGTGAGAAAGAAATAGTGATCTTGGTTGAACCAGTAGCTATAAAGCTTTACAAAAAAATGAGGGAATGGGGATATCTTCAACTACTACATATAACCTTGAAGGATGGATTCATGTGTGTATTAAAAGAAAAAAACACCCTTGAATCATCTTTCTATTTGATACTAGGAATTGAAAGATTGTAAGCTAGTTGATTCTGGTTTTCTGATGTAATTTGTTTTTTTTTTAATTAATAGAATTAAATATACAAAAAAATCAAGTCCAAATTATGCTAATACCCTCCATAGTGAAATTAATAGTTGGACTAACCCAGAAACACCTTGCAATGAGTAAATTTGTAAAATGTATCATACTATGGAGGTTGAGATTGAATATAATTTCCTTTTAACATGTTCTTCTATTGATAATATAAGTCACGACTTTATTATTAATAATATAAGTAATTGAGCTTAATTTTTTTTTTAATAGTGATTAGTAAAATTTGTGCAGTAATGTGGCAATATTATATAAAGAAACCTATAGAGCCAACTTTTCCAAAAACTTTCCTATAGAAGGCCTACTTTTGACTTGTTTTCCTAACTATGACAAAACACCAAATTTACAAGGAGGTATGCATGTGAATTCTCTAGAGAAAATATTGCTGAAATTACAACCTTTTTCTTTCAAACCACACCATTAAACTAAATGACTTCTAGAAAATAACTTCATTTGTATCTAAATTGACCAAGGGTGTTGCCACACTAAAATCAAGCAGAACCATAGGACGAGAGAAAAGCAAGTTGGTTGAAGATGTTTTGGATGTTATGGGCATAGTTGGAAAATCTTCATTCCACTGCAATACTTCTAGTTGACTTCTCAACCTGTCAATTTTATTTGTCTACCTATGGATTAACAATCGATGTTATATCATTATGTCCATGGTTATCGTTAGTTGGGTTTCCAACTAATCTGTGTAAAGAATTAGGGAAAATAGCTCTTCCTGTATGTTGAAATGAAATGTAGGATCATACCTTCCTCAATTTCCTTCTTAGGCCACCATATATGTTGCTGATTGCATGCTCTATTGCTCACTTATTCCCCCTTGTAGACTACAACTGTATTAATTTTGTTGCAACCAAAATTCACCTTTATTTTTCTAGGTATTGAAGCTAAGGAGAAAAATGCATATATGAGAGGACACATCGAAGAGAGGATCCCATATCCAAACAATTATCAAGTTCCCAACCTTTCCATGTGAACTAGGACACAATGATTACAAGCCCACACAAATACATGGCGTTGTCCCAACGAACCTCATGATTATAAGGTGAAACCTTCCTTGCATACATAGCTCACAGTTCTTGATCTCCCACACCTATATTAATTCTCCCCCATGTATTGATTTTCTAGATGTACTTCCCCATATGAAATACACAAGCAAGGAGAGGTGACACTACAAAGGTACTAAAGAAGTTATGATGTGTGAAGTTCAATCCCCAGGCCAAAATCCTTTCCAATGAAGCCACATAATCTAATATTTTGTTAATTGACCTCACTCCACATGTCCTTTTGCTTCAATCAAGGAATCAATTGAACTTGGGTGGAACCACCTGTCCACAATGTTCCAATGGGTGTAAAATGGCCTAATTTTCTAGGGAATCCACTAAAGAATTTAACTCTTGAAGGACATATATAGCTTTGAACTTTGGGATAAAGGATAAGTTAAATCTAATCCTCTTATACATGATTTGTAGCTTCAATTTTGAAGGATTGGTTCTGAGATTTAAGTGCCTATGATGTTATTAGAGTCACCGATTATGATTAACCTATGAAATGAGAAATTCTTGGCTAGCTTAATAGCTTGCAAAGGAAAGCATATAACTTCACTTGATTGTATCCCCACCCGACAAAACTTGCTACCTCTTTTTAATAAAATAAGTGAAAGTTTTATAAGAGAACAATAGATTCACATAGCACATAGCTCCTCATTACATATTGCTTATAAAACCTAACTTATTGAACAACAATTTTGGTAGTTTTGTTTATTTTAGAGTCATTAATAAGTATATAAACTCAATGTTTTAAGCGAATTTACTTTTCAATCTCAGCAAAATTCACCTTATTCAACTCATTTTTTCAAAATTTAGACCAAGTTCCCAAATTAACTTATTCATTTTCATTTTTACTCTACACAAATATTATAGTAACATGTTAAATATTTAATATATCACAAATATTATAGTAACATGTTAAATATTTAATATATATATTTTTTTTCAAAACCTTTATTAATGAATAGTATCATTATTAATATTATCTGGCAACAAGTAACTACAATTTGAAATAAAAGTAGCAACAAGTAACGACCGTGCGAAATTGAACCCGATCTTGCAACAAATAACTACTCTTTGAAATTGAGGAATCCGCTTTTGGTGATGCCATTAAGTCTCATCCGTATTTTGTTTTATGAAACACAATGGAGCTTCCGAAATATTTCCAACTGGAGTTTTCCTCAGGGCAACTTCCCATTAAAAGACACCTTCGATGTAATGAAACAACTTGAATTCACTGCGGGGGTCTTTATGTGCATGTGTAACGACATGTAGTGCTGCTTATATCTCACTCTAATCTTAATGGATCCATGGATCCATCGGTTGTATTTTCATATTTCCTCCTCACAACAGATCAGAAGGTTGGTTAACAGAGCACAGCAGGTCGTTGGCATGCTATGAGCAGTGCAGTTTTTTTTTGTCCTAGATATTGCTGCAGTAATATCTGTCCAAGCATGGTGGGCATCCAGAAAGTTGTCCAACAACTTCTCATGAGAACTCTTTCAGTCTTTTACTTACATTCCATTCTCTGTTTTCAGTTTTCGAACTTGTGAAAACAGTTTTATCATGTGTTATTTGTCAACAAGATACATTTTAGGTGACTTTCGACTGAATTCTGATCTCACAAAGGCCAGAATAAATAGATTGTCATTTCAACGTGGTACTTTTACAGCCTTCAAAAACATGATAAAAAGTACACGGATAAATATAAAGCCCAACTGTTCCACAAATAATTAATAGGAAAAAAGTATGATAGAAGGATTATATGAATGCCAATTAGTAGCTAAAAGTGGTTAATGGGATTGTGAAGGTACATTGTAATACCATATCTATTTCAGATTCAGCATAGAAGTTAACAGATTAGTGCCTAAATCAGCCCAAGCCATCAGTCTTCCTAAAGAGTACATACTAATCTCCCAAGATTCACTCAAGAATAACTGCAATCTATGAAGAATAATTATCAAAAATAAACAAGCATGAAGCATAGCACCATAGAGCATGCTTCGGAATTCAACTTATAGTATCTTTAAACTTGCAATGATTGATTCAATTTAGTTGAACATAATCAACCATTACCTTACATTATTGTGACACTTGGAATCCCTGATCGCAACACAATACAAGTATCAAAGGACATGGTAAGTCTGGTCAAATTATGGTTAGTTGCTTGTTTAAACTGAATCACCAGTAATCCCTGCAAGAACATAATCCATCCCTGAACTGATGGAAGCCATTTGCATCCCTCACTTTAATTTGTCATCTCGAAAATCATGGAGATGAACTCAGTGGCACTGTGGCAGTCATCACACAGACGGAGGTTTTCTGTGATTTGGTTAGGAGTATCAGGGTTTGTACTAATAGGCCCAGACCCCAAAGGCAATGGCTAGCTCCTCACTGTGACTGCCAAGCATTTGTCCCTTTTCCTCCTCCACATTGTGCAGAACAGCATCCGTGTTAGCTGAATACCCTGCCTCCTTCATCTGCCCAGCCAAGCTCTCCAGCATTGCGTAAATTTCCTCAGAACGCGGGTTCCATCTATCTCCTACATAAAATGTATGATATTTGTGCCTTACCTCAATGAAGTTCCATCCTGATGGCTTTTTCAAACCCCTAGCTTTCATCATTCTTTTTCAAACTTGTTGAAAATTAAAATTTTAATTCAGCAAAAACAATTAACAGTTCCCAACTCCAACGTTGTTAAATAAGGCTTGTGTATCCATTTAGATGCAGTTGCTCTGGCCTGCCTTTTGCCGCGTTATTTCCAGGTGAGACAACCTATATCGGCCCAACTTTTCCAATGTATTTGAAGGCGATCTGGCAACAAGCAACTACAAGTTGAAATTGAAGCCGATCTGGCAGTGAATCTTCATTGAATGTATTTTTGTTTTTGAACATTGGACCTTCCGAAATATTTTCAACTGCAGTTTTCGTATTGTTGGGTAAAATAGGAGGTGGATGTTGCGCTCACATGCGAAAAACGCAGCTATTTAGATTTGAAATGGAGATTGCAGTATGAACCAAATTTCTTCTAATAATATCGTAGATTCCATTACGAAATGAAGTAGATAGAGATAAAGATTGAGATTAAAATTATTTGCACGCTTCGAACTTGCCAGGGCTGCTCAGTGCTTGTCATGTATAATAAAGTCACACAGTATAAAGATATAGGAAACATGAACATTGTGGCATAAAAGTCTGGTTAGTAAAACTTGTGCGTTAACCAAGAATATCGATCTTTAGCTTGTTTTTATATTAATATCATGAAATCCAAAAATATATGTTCAAGAAGTAACAGGATACCATTTGGAATACAACCTTCTTGCAACAGAGCAACCGTTCCAAACTAATGTTCAATTGATTGGCTGACTGAACCGAAGTGTAATCCAACCCATAAAAAGAACTTTACGAAGCGGATCAGTTGCCATCTGAGCAGAACTTGTTTTCTCATTGCAATCAAAATGATGAGAATGTAAATCACAAACCAAAATATAATTTTTTTCAGAACTTTATTCATATCATCTTTACATGCAACAACAGCTATGGACAAAAATACCATAAGAATGGAAGCAACTGTACTATGCAGGGTATCTGTACAATCCATATACAGGTTTTGTCTTGGGAGGCAACAACCAATGTCGGACTTTTTTGCATATAACAATCACACTTATAACTCCACTAAATCCAATTCCCACTCCCAGTGCCAATGCAACCAATGAGACTTTTTCATCCACCCTACTAACCCATTTGTGAAAGGTGCTAACTCTTTTGCTAACTCTTTTAACTGGACTTTTCTTCTGCTTTCCTGTTTTTTTGCATGGTTGTAAAGGATTACCACATAGGCATTTATTCATTTGAAATGAAGTTGTGCTGAAAGTATCAAATTGTGTTCCTGTTGGGATTTTTCCACAGAGTTTGTTAGCTGAAACATTTAGAAATGCCAGCTCAAATAATAGAGATAGCTCTGGAGGAATCTCTCCACTCAAATTATTTTGAGACAAGTCTAATTGTTCCAAAGTAGATATTCTACTAAGAGATGCAGGGATTTGACCATCTAATTGATTCCTAGATAAATTTAACAATCTCAGGCCAGTCAAACTTCCAATGCTAGTTGGTATTTCTCCAACAAGATTATTGTTAGACTGGTCAAATATTGTGTTTGTCAACAACACATATGTGATATTATACTCATATTTTTTCCATCGCTTCCCGTGGTGTACTGACCGAATTCATCGCTTCCAATAATTAATAACAATTAGCGTGTACTTTACTGACCGAATTCATCGCTTCCAGTGGTGTACTGACCGAATTCATCGCTTGCAATAATTAATAACAATTAGCGTGTAATTTAGTGATCGAATTCATGGCTTTGCAATAATTAGTGTTTTGTTGGAAGTCCACGACGTGTCTGACGCGATTTTTGAGGTTTGTGTTTCTTTTCCAACCGTCTCACGCACGGACTAGACTATTTGGAAATTAGTTGGTGCATAAAGTCCAAGTCATTACATTCAACAGGTTTATTTTTTTCCTTCTGTTCCCACATCCAAAACAACCATTTTGAATTCTGTTTTTAACTCAGCAAATTGTTTTTTCGTCGCAGGACATGATATGAATTTTGAATTCTGTTTTTTACTCGGCAAATTGTTTTTTCATCGCAGGACATGGGATTAATTCTAAGCCAATACTGTTATTTATCTTTCCCTCCATAGATCCATTCAAGAAATCGGGATTGAATCTTAGATTTTTTGGTTTATCCCATTTCACATCACTTAGATCACTAATTGAACTATATTGAATTTTAAATACTATTAGTATTATGTTTAATTATAATTAAAATATAAATATATTTTATTTAGATACTAATTTGTATTAAATATTAAAAAGACACCGTGAATTAAAATGTTTTTAAAAACACTTAAAAAACCCAGTCACCTTTTAATTAGGAAAAAGAAATGGAAAAAACTAATTGATATCAAATTAATTTAGTATATGATACTACAAATAAAGATGATTTTTTCTAAAATGTGAGATGAAATGTACAACCTTGAATTTGGAACACTCTAGATTCTCTTTTGCAAATGTTGTGGATTTCCATGTAGAAATAACTTGAAATTTGTCTGCTAAAAAAATCACACTAAGTTCAATAAACACAAACTTCTTCTACTAAATTCTACGGAAGGAAAACTGACAATAGAAACACGTGCAATCGTTCAATCATAATGCACAAAGTTTTTTACTGGGGAACCCAACCAGGAAAAACCCTTCGTCTATTTGTATTATATCAGATGAGAACAATGATCAATTACAATGACTGCTTCAATGTTTGAAGCTCAATTTGCACTGCAATTTTGATCTCTCTCGACTCTGCTCTAGCCAATACTTAGCCAAAACAGGCCTCTTGCTTCCTCTTATTTCCTTGCGCAATTCTTGCTCCTAAAGAATAGGGAAATATCATATTTTCATGCGCATTCCCAAGAGAATAAGCTCACTTGCATGCACAAACTTTGTACACTCGAAATAGTATACAATACAATTACAATTGTGAATTTTCCCTCCACTTCACTAAGCCATTCGAATTGCATGCCTGACTAGGGATATTTTTACTAATTTGACTAGTTAATTGAGAGTTCAATGAGTTAACAACAGTTACACTACTCAACTGAACTCATACCGACTCTATTCTAGACTAGAACTCATATAATTGACTTTCACTAGAGATAACACCTTTAGATAGCCAAATCTCAGCCACCAACTTGCACACAACTCTACTACTAGCCCACCAACTCAAATTGATTGACTTAACTGAGTGATTTGGTCATCTTACTCTTGCTAATTGGTTGCCAACTCATCTTGTTGAAGGGGAAATTCGAATTTATTCATTTGACAAAGGCACAAGTCAAATGAAGCCTTTTCTTGCAACAATTTAGCACTCCCTCTTAGATATAAAATGGTTATGAACAACCCCAATCTTGTTCTTGTGGAACTCAAACTTGCCTCTTGACAAAGCTTTTGTCAAGATGTCTGCATCATGCTCCTCTATTGCAATGTACTGTAACATGACAATCCTTTTGATGCTGGGCTAAGCCGACAATACCCACATTATGCAAATAAAATTACATGTCACTGGTCCCAGGCCTTAATCACTTGATCTATGGTGAAAATCTTCACAAATTAAGGTTTAGAGTCTTAATTAAGTTTATGCGAAAACATTACTTTTGACCATCCAAGTCTGACCCTCAATTAACCTTTGAGTGGTACTTTACTCAACCGTCAATAAACTTTGGTTAATTCTATACCCCACGCATAATAACCAAACCCCACTCTTTAACTTTGGTTAACTCTTTAACTTTGGTTATATTAGAACTTTAACCCATAAAACATTTATCCACTTTATTTCTATTATAATTCTTATATAATAGAAATACTCCACAAACACACGTAAGCCTTACCTTTCCACCAATCCACGACCTTTGCACATTTTCCGATGCTCACCTTTATTCGTTCAATCTTCCACCGTCAATTTCACTTCCTTAGATCAACGGTTGCTGCACGATTTCATTCACCCTCTGAAACTCAAATAAACTTCACTCTAGCCATAAACTTCTCGGTCCGCTCAGTCCCAAGCCTTATCGGCTTCAATCTCCGTCGTTGATCGCACCTTTCAATTCGACGGTTGATGATATTCGTGAGCATTGCACATCACAAGTCGCATTTTCTTAAGGCCAAGGTTCATCCATTCATGAAATATTGTGATGCAAAACTAATTGGCGATCCTCCACCTTTTGATCAAGGAACGCTTGATCTAACGGTCAGTAGCGATATCACACGGGAACCTTGCACGATGTTTACTCGCCCTTACGGAGCCGATAAGGATTATAAATCCTTAATCTATAAATGTTCGGGTCCATTCTGAGATTGATGTCCGATCACTTTATGACCCGATATCCGTTGGATATAAGAGGCCATCAAATCTACATGTTTGTGGGACTTCAACCAGCACACGGATAAAAAAACAACTTAACCCCCACAGTTGACTGTGACATAAGACGTTGAATATTAGATCGACGGCTAGGAGTGAGTGCGGGACTTCAAACACGATCAAGGAAATCCATACTCTCCTACCCCCATAGTTGTTGATCACTCTCAATCTGACGATCCAGATCTATTCCTCTGCCATTCTTCTTCTGCCATGATCTGAAATGGGGCACTAAAGGCTTCTTGTCAACTTACAAGAACCTCTCCCACTCTGAATCTTAACAATTTTCCAAGATCTAGCTTATGATTGATAATTTGCGGAATTAAAAGAACTGGAAATAGGTGTATGCTTGAGTTTGCCTTTAAATGTTAAGTGCTTTTAGTTGATTTGCTTAAATTGATATAAAAACATATAACAACAAATAAAGAAAATAATAACCAACACACATAACAACAATATAATTAGGATTTCACCCAAACCTCTTGGGCTTCGTCTCTGTGAGCTCTAGTCAACTCAACTAGGCTCTTTGGGATTATGGCTTAAATTCTTTTACAAGTTCCACACTCAACTCCATAGGTTTACAACTGAACCAATGGGCTTAGAATGCCATCTTTATCCCTAGCTGTCCTTACTCTGTAAACAGATCTAGGCTTCTCTGGACTAGACTCCTTCAATTAGTGCTCTGAGCTATCTTAAGCTCTAGCTTGCACCAACTCCCTCAAAATTTTGTTAACCATCTCTGGAACTCCTTCTTTTGTATTCAGCACAAATTGGATATCAGAAATAGCTTGATCATTTCATCTCTTTTCTGTTCTCTGGCACTCGACTCTCGGCTCTCAGCGCTCGGCTTTGGCTATCATCTATTCGCTCTTAGTTCTGGCTCTCGGCTCTAGCTCTCGAAAGTCTGCTTTGAGCTCTTTGGCTCTGAGGCTCTGCCTCCAACTTCTGGTGGCTATGCCTCTGTCAAGCCTCAAATCTCTGGTGGCTCTTTTGTTGTCCTCCCAACCTCTGGTGGCTCTCTGCGAATCCTCGGCTCTACGACTCTCTACAGCTATCGACCCTCTAGTTCTTTGCAACTATCTTGCTCTTTGGCTCTACGCAGCTATCTTGAGCTCTAGCTATCTAGCTCTGCCTCCAACCTCTAGTGGCTCTGCCTCTGCTTGGTCCTTTGGCTCTGAAGCTCTCTGGATTTTTGTCTCTCCAGCGCTCAAGCTCTTTGGCTTTGTCTTGCTCCCCAGCTCAGCGACTCTCTAGCTCTTTAGCCTTCTGCACTCTTGCTTCTGAGTCCTTCTGAGTGCTCTTCGGAAGGAGAGAGTCTGCCCTCTCGATTAGCTCTCTGTCTTTTGAGGAATCCTCTGACTCTATGGCTTCCATCCTTTCCTCTGTCCATTACTCTCTGTGAAATCATTCCTCTACGGCTCTGCGTCTCTTCGACTGGCCCTCTAGCTCACTGGCTATGTGGCTCTGCATCTGGCCCTCTAACTCACTGGCTCTGCATCTGGCTCACTAGCTCTGTGGCTTTGCATCTTCTATAATGCATTCCTATTACAAAACTCCCACTTACAACGTGGCACAGGTGCGATGCACTATTTCCAATGGAAATGACACAGTCGATTGTTCTTCTGCCTACATTCCGAAAATAGAAGCATAACAAAAATACGCATGAAAAATCATGAAAAACACATTGTGAGCCTTTAGGCGGAACTCAAAAAAAGTTCAATCACCCCTATAATCCTCTCGGGTCCATCCTCTGATCGCTTATTGCGACCACAACAAGCAGGAGCCCCTTTGTATTTCCGCAATCCCGATCGCCGATCGCTAATCGCCGATCACGCTATCGCAATCACATGTCGGCGTTGTCGCATATCGGCATATTGCATTGTTGCATGTCAACGACCACTTTACATGGTTGCAATCCCATTCGCCGATCGCCAATCACCGATATTGGTGCATCGCATATCGCAAGTCGCAATGGCCCAGGGTCTATAACACTTTCTGATGGACTGTGCCGACCGATATATATATTTCCAATGCCGATCCGCCGATCCGATCATCAGAATCGCAAGTCACCCATTGCAATCGCTGATCGGCTCATCACTTTAATCACAATCGGCTTTGCCTAGAGTTCCAACATTTGATGAAGGCTTTCCTCCGATGCGATATATCGGAGATCACAATCGAGGAGTCCTTCTGCCCTTGCTTTAAGTCCTCCTTTGGCTTTTTCCAATGTGATTTCCTTAAGGACCCCTTAAGTCCCATTTTAACAAGAAAATCCCTCCTTTTCTAAGGACATTGGACAATTTTCTTTTTACAATAACTCCTTCATTCAGAGTATGTTTTGGTCCATTCAAATTGCATTAGATTCAGAATGAAGAGATCTATGCAATGAGACTATTTTTAGGAGCATCCTTTGACTTTCATTTTTAAGCATTTAGAAAGTCCTTGAGGATCATTTTTTTATCACGCCATATATATCTGTCGATCTAAATGATTTGGCGGCTCCAGTGCACGTTTACTTCCTTCCTTTGTGCCTTTACTTTCTTCGTATTTACGTGGTTTCTCAAAGTTCTCTGTGGTTTTGGGTTCCTCCAGGGTTCTGGTCTTTGGTTGTTCTGCAACACAACTCCCTCCTGAGCTTAACCCCGCGTACTCTTATTTACTGTCATCCTTGAACTTCACTTGGATCCTTTGATTGGATTCATTGATCAAACCCTGATCCTACATACTCCCCTTCTTCTCTATGTTCTGCTTGAACTTCACCTGCATATATACTATGCAAAAACTTCTAATTCACACACAATTCATACTCCATTAATCAATACACACCACAGAATTCAGAATCGAGTTCTTTGTATTGATAATAAATATTTACATATGAGTCTCTCTCTCTCTGGCCTGCTATTCTAATCAGTGGCCTCCATTTTCCTACCTGCCCGTAGGCTTACAGTCAAACCTCTAACTCACAACCTCTAACTAGCTAACCAACTAACTATCTAACTTGAATAACTCTTTTTATGCCTTTTAGACTTACATTTATACAGAAGGAGTCTATAACCAATTTCTGGTTCAAATCCTTAATAATTTCAACTAAAACCTAAGAATTATCTCAATCTATAAATCATGAACTAATTTCTAATTCAATGTCTACAATGAATTTCCAAAGCTATCAATACCTATGAACTCTTAACTATCCTACTTCTCTCATGTTCTCCTTCATTCGAGAACATTTACAGTATGCCTCACAATACTTAATTAATTCCTACTTTCATTAAAATCACTCAAAACCTAAGTCATTACATTAATTCAACACTTAGGAAACCAAATTCCTTAAAACACAAGACCCCCCTATGTCTACTAAAATACAATGATTCTTCTGAGCTGAATGCCCCTGCATCACCTTCTCTGCACACAATCTCTAATGTGATGGTGACTTATGTGTATATGATTGGACCTATCATGAAACACTAGATTTTTAGAGAGTTTTATACAACTTTGATTGTCACGATGGATCAATGTAGGCTCCATCCCTTGATTGAAGAGACCAACCATGATCTTCGTCATCCAAATAGCCTTGCATGTTACTTGAATAGTAGCCATGTACTCGGCCTATGTTGTGTTGAGTGTGTTAAGCCTCTATACTACTAGTGTAACCTCTTATTGTTATTATTATAACCCCGTTATTATATTATTGTACCCATCTAGTCCCCATATTATTATTATTGTGCCACATAGAAGCCCACTATTGTTATTATTGTGCCCTTACATTATTATTGTTATGTCGGCTCTGATTATATTATGACCCCTTAGACTCCTATATATAGAAAAGAGGTCTTGTCATTTGTATCATCCAAGAATTTGTTCAATAGTGTCTTGGTTTCCATTGTTTCTAAAACCAGGGTCTCTTCCTCTATTATAGGGTGAACCACCTCATCCACTGGTTCTTGTGGATCAGACCAAGTTTCTTCTCCTTCTTATGTGAGATCAACTACCTCAACTACTGGTTGTGCATCAACAACATCAGAAGTAGGTTCTTATGTGTTAGTGATGATCTCATCTTCCTTAGGTTGAGCTTCCTCTATTGAATGTGCGTCTATTTACTATTCTATTCCCATTTAATTCAAGTAATTCATATTTGTCAGCTACAACTTTATTATGTGGTATACTGTGAGTTATTTAGTGTGTTTAATTTTGAAGTTTGTAGCTCAGGCAACTACTTTTGCAAAGCCCTTGTGTCTAGGCATGTAGAAATTGCTACATATCACCTTAGTTTATTTGCTAACGTAATGTAGCATAAGTTTAAATTAAGAAAAAGCACATAATTAAATGTTGGCTTCTAGAGCTAAAATAAAACTTAGATAAAGTAAATTATTTAATTTAGTGATTAAGTTTTAATCTTAGTCGTCAATCTCAAGTAAGGTGAAATCTAATCTCAGTTTTCCATCACTTTAGGATTAGGGTTATGGTTAGGATTGTGGTTTTGACTCAGTGTAAAGTTATAAAAGGAAGGCTAAGGTGAGGATAAGGCACATGTAAAAATAACACAAGTTTTAGAGCGACATTTCAGTGAGCGTGTTTTGGGTCCGGGAGAATGCAAAGGGGTTGGAGATGCAGATCTGTTAGATCAGAATGGGAATATTGTAATCTGTAATTTCTCTGCTATGCCATTATCCCAATACATGATCCCAAATAATTGCCAAGTTTTTATTAATGAAGAACTGGTTTGTTGGGCAGAAATATGTTCGTAATTCGTGTGATTCATAATGTAATTTGCTTCTATTGAATTTTATGTGTGACAAACTTAGCATGTATTCGTTTAGTAATTAATTGCTTGGAATTAAATATTGGGTGTTGGGATCAGCTAAATTCTTACATAATATCTGAGCTTCAAGGGCTAAAACTCTGAATCGGTCTTTGAATTGTAGGTGTCGGGTTTGTATCTAATCGTTAGATTTAGGTTGTCTAGGATCATATGAACCATAATTTTTTTAAGGTGTAAATATTTTTTTTATCAAGCTCATTTGTTTAGTAAGGGAATGAATTTTTTTTCTTTAAGAAAAAAATAAAATAAAAAGGAGGGTCCCTACTAGTGGTGGTTAGTAGTCGAGCTAGCCAACTATCGGCTAGAGGCACCAACCAGCGAGGAAGCCAATTCCAAGTCGATTGAACAACCATAATATGACTTAGCCACCCATGAGATAAAGAGACCATGTTAGGGTCACGATAGTCATTTCTGCAAGACAAAGAGACTATATTGGGACCAAGATAGTCATGTTCAAAGCAATGAGTCACCCAATGAGAATCAACCGACTATGGTGGCATCAAAGGCAGTGGAAGAGCTTGTAATCAGTTGAGACAATGGTGAGAATGGGTTAAGGTGGAAATAGAGGCCATGGACGAGCTCGAAGATAGCTAATGGAACTACGATGATCGTAGAACCAGAATCATCGACAATTCTAAGCCCACAAACTATGTGGGATGGGAGAAACACAGCTACTAGGCAAAAAATAAATACAAGCACAAAATTGATAGTATCATAGGAGCTCATGAGGAGAGTCTGAAAAATACCCAAGAAGCCACACACTAGGTTTAGAAATGAGCTAAGAGTAAGCTTCCAATAGTCCAGGTCGGGCCACAAAGAGAATGATGGACCGTAAAATTACTCAGTTGCTTGTGAGAAGTTGAACTACTGCGACACACCAGGGCACACCTCCAAGCTATGAGCTTCTTGAGTCCCTTGAGGTGTGTGGCATCATCGTGTTTTCCTCTCAATGGTGAAACGAACTTGAGTTTACTAACACCCGGACTATGCCACTAGCCTATATACTTATGTAGAGAGACAAATATCTTATACTTGTTGAATTAGTATTCAATCGATCTCAAGTACAATAGCTATTTCAATTACATTTATGTGTATTTGTTTATTTCATAATAAAAACCAACAAAAATCATGTATAGAAACAAAATAATAAGATGGGAGGGGGAACTCCAAAATAATTCCCCAACTTCTCTTCAATTAGTAAACTTCAACATAAAAAATTCAACAACAAAAGCTCAACTCGAACTAAGCCCTAAATAAATAATTGCCTTGATATTACAGATATCCAGTTAAACTAGGTCGAGCTCCTAACTAGTTCACTGTCCCAACCCTTCAATAATGCAATACTTCGATTGGAACGAGTGACATACCAGCTTTCTATCAAAACACTTTATGCAAATACAAGTTGCGACAAAGACGAGTTTTAGTCCTTCTATTTGCAACCCATAACCAAACCTAATACAACCATCTGATGGTTCTTTGACCTACATTATATCCCACGATGTATAGTACCGCAATGATAATCCTTCACCCACAACTTGTGACAAAAAAGAGACTTTTGTTTTTCCCTTTTTGGCTCACTTGGAGAGCAATTTCACTGCATGAGTCTTGGCTAGTATTCACAGTCTGTGCCTTCTTGTTATGCAATGATGCAACTAATTCATTCAATTGGTTTATCTTCATTGGTTGATGGCTAATGTGGGATCCCTTCTTTCTATATATATGGATCGTTTCTTCAATGAAACAACATGTCCCCTCTAAGAGTTGCATCAATTGGGCAAGCTGACCTGATTTTCTTCTTAATCAAACCTATATTTGTTTTGACCAGAATTACGTCAAAAACCAAATTTGACCTCGCTTCACATAAACGTTTACTCGATCATTGCATGGCTAGGCATGTGTTTTTTGTTGTCTTTTCCTTGGTAATCACCTCTGCAACTCACCCTTAGTTCGTGCCTTAACAACTTGCCTTAGGTGTGCCTTAGGTTGGGCATGTCTTGGTCAAGTGTGCCTCAGCTCAATTGGGCACATCTCAGCTAGGTGTGTGTCATCTCAGTTGGGTGCACCTCATCTTCATTCTGACTAGTTATGGGCACACTCTTGATGCACCGAATGCCACATTGTTCCAATGAATGCGACATGGCTTGGCTTATATCAAGTACCCATGGGAATGCAAGCCTAATGGCTTGACAACTATGCTAGTTTATGTAGGGGCCAAAGCTCAAGGTTGAAAAATTACCATAGCAAGTGTTAAGGAGCACATGACTAAGGTTAACAACTAAGTCACTAGCTATCAAATTACAAGTTGACAAGGCAACAATGATCAATGGGGTTTGATATGGCTACTAGGTTATGTTACAATGATAGGTTGGATGGGGTAGGGGATTTCAACCCATGGAAGGAGTAGATTGTTTTGTTGTTTGTGCAGTAGGAGTTATGGGACATTGTAGAGAAGTTAGTGATAATTCCTAGAGATCATATTCAGTTGCTTGAGTTTAATAAGATAAATGTGAAGGCCAGGAGAATAATCTTGGATTCCATTAAAGACCATATAATACCTCATGTGACGGGGAAGAAGAATGCCTTTGAGATGTGAGCATCCTTAACCAAGTTATACCAGAGTACAAACCAAAACAAAAAAATTGTGCTAAAAGAGAAACTGAGAAATGCCAAGATGTCTGAAACTTTCAAAGTTGCATCACACCTAACCAAGATCACATAGATTACCAGTGGGAAAAACTATTGATAATGAAGAGTTGGTTATATAAACCTTGAGTGGATTTCCTTTGAAATGGGATGTATTTTTTGATGGGATTGTTCTATGGGAGAATCTTCCCAATTGGGATAGATTGCGGGATGATTTTGTATAGGAAAAAACAAAGAGATGTTCCAAAACCGTAGGCCAATAAAGGGAAGCGGGGGATCTACTTTTGGGAAATACATGAGCAAAGTGGAATTCTTTGCATGTTACAAGACTGGTCACTATACAAGTTATTTTCCATATAGGAAGGAGAATAAAAAGGAGAATCAGGTGGATACAACATCATCAACTGAAATCCATTAATTTAAAGAGAAATTTCAGAAATAATTTTCTCTTGTTTCCTATATTTCGAATAATAATACTTTTTTTGTATGAGGACAATTAGTTATGGCTAGTGGATAGTAGAGATTCTAATAACATGATTGGGATGAGGTTAGTGTTTTCCAAAATTCCAAATATGGGCTCAAGTTGCAGTGTGTTTAGTGGGGCTAGTACCATACATGCAATGAAGGGGTTTGGATGTGTCAGATTCCAGCTAGAGTCAAGAGGATTTCTGGAGGTGACAAGGATATTGTTTGTTCTAGGGATGATGGTATGCGCTCTCTCAATATCAAACTTAGAGCATGTTGGATAGATAGTTTTGTTCCAAGATGGATAGGTATATCTATCTTTAGAGGGAGTGACCTTGGATGGAACTATAGTGCTTGGCATCAAACAGGGGTAGTCATACAGGTTGTCGAGACAACTTATGGGTGTATTTGAGGGGATCTTCAATATAGTTTCAATGTCAGTTAGTAAGAGGGGAAAACTGAATAGGAAGAGTTAT
>APFE031497680.1:0-11171 GCA_000404065.3 Pinus taeda
AAACTAGCTAGATTAGCTAAATTATTGAGTTACTTACCTCTGCAGGCTTGCTCCTCGCTCCTCGCTCTTCAGCAATTGTTCCTTGCTCCTTTGCTCTTGCTCTTCAAGCCCTCAACCTCTTCAAACCAAAATAATGAAATGATTTTATGCCCAAAAGGGCTTTTAAAACAATTTTTTTTTTTTAAATTTAACTTTTTTTTGGGTCCGCGGATTTTT
Organism: Pinus taeda; assembly: GCA_000404065.3. NCBI lineage: Eukaryota > Viridiplantae > Streptophyta > Pinopsida > Pinales > Pinaceae > Pinus > Pinus taeda. The sequence continues at coordinate 217 of APFE031497680.1, forward strand.
TTTCCGCCGACCCGCTCCCGGCCAGCTGAAAATCGCTCCCGGAGCGATTTTTTAAATCGGGAGCAATCGCTCCTCGATCGCTCCCGGGCTTTAAAAAGCGCTCCGGGAGCGACGGAGCGACCGCTCCCTAGGTCGCTCCCGAAAACGGCAGGGAGCGAAATTTTTTTGGGAGGGAGCGCGCTTCGGAGCCGCTCCCGCCCGGAGCGCGCTTCGGGAGTGGGTTCGATGGGGGGGGGCGCTCCCCCACAACTATGCTCCACGCTAAACACAATATTTGATGAAATGACACCGAATATCTATGTTTCAACCTGTCATGAAACACTTGATTCTTAGAGAGCTTGATGCAACTTTGATTATCACAGTATACACTGGTCGCTTCCATCCTTTGCCTAAACAAGCTTACCAGTAGCCTCTGAAGCCATATAGCATCACACGTAGTTATGCTCGCTGCCATATACTCTACTTCTATAGAGATCAATGCTATTGACTTCTGCTTCCTCCTACACCAAGAAATCATCCCTGATCCAATGTTGAAGTAGTACCCAAAGGTACTTTTCCTATCCGCTAAACTACCTGCCCAATCTGCATTTGTGAACCCACATAGTTTGAAGTCATCCCCTCGCGTATATCTCAAATCATACTCTATTGTGACACGCACATACCTCAAATTGTGCCTCATAAAATATTAATGCAAATACACTGTAGCCTACACCAATATACACATCAAGTACTGAAAAAAATAAATGAGACAACCACACAAAGGACACTTATTTTTGGACTAAATGTCCCCGGAAAAACCCAGTGTGGGAAAATCGGTGCAAAAAATATGAGGGTTTTATTATTAAGCTGATTTCTGAATACAGCTAGGGTGCCAAATATGGTTCACCCAAAAGAGAATAAACCCGATAGAAGTACCACTTTCCAGAGACATATTTTGGCAGATCCAGCAACTGGATGAACAAACCCCACAGGTGACTGCATTGTCCCTAGTGTTGTGTAGCGATGGATGCTCCGAGATCTATGTTGGAACTGCGGCACCTCCTCTAGGACCTGCGTCACCCTCCTAGTGAGCCTTCCCGGCTCAGAAATCGATGTGCTGAACTGATGCCCAATCTGCCTCACAGAAACCACAACGCTGCCTCTAAGTGACTGCGTCAACCCTCCAGTGTTTGTGTCACCCTTTCTGGAGTTGCGTTTTCTCTCCCTGGTGCTTCTCTGCCTCTCTGCTATGTATTCTTGGCCTTGGACTGAAGTCCCTTTGCCGAACTGCTCCTCTCTCCACTAGAAACTCACTCCGAAATTTTCAGCAAACCACGACCCAAAATTTCGAACTAGCTCAAGTGCTGCTGTGTGTGTGTGTGTTCTCCAACTGACCCCAAGCCTCTTTTTATACTTTTCCCGTTGAGAAATCAACAGGCGTGATCTAATCTCTAATCAACGACTAAGATTAAATTAGACTTGATCCTTGTCTCGTAGAAGCTTCTCACCCATATTTTCATTAATACCCTTTAATATTTTAATTTTCCTAAGTTTAGACTTAGGAACCCCATTAAAAATATTAATTATTTCAATAAAATACAATCTAGGTGGAATTTCGCCAAACGATTTTTGGGTCTTGGAGATCTTATGTGTTCTAGCCCCTCCACAAAATTTCGGAGCTAGAGCACATCCGATGCTACCCAAAAATCAACACAGAGGATATTGGGTACAACTGAGGTAGTTTCCCAGTATGTGTTCGGGCTCCAGACCTTATATTGGCACATTATTGAGAGGGCGGATGGCAGACCCAGGGGAGATGGTTGGCAAGGACAGGAGGGATCCACATACCTTGATTTGATTACCAGTATCAGATACCCATCTTTTGGTTGCATTCAGGGGTTAGCTATTTGGCACATGTGGCTTCCAGCGTTCATTGGTACTACATAGTGGCAGGCACAAGGAAGATTAGCACGCATTAGACTAGCCCACGATACATGGAGTCTATATATTGATCACATGCAGGGACTAGAGATGAGGCATGGATGCATTCCTTAGTTGTTAGAGCTATAGGTCCAACTAGGGGATGCATGGATTCGGTTGATTGATAGATCAGTCTATCTTGTGATGGTCAGATTCATGGCAGAGAGTGGTCTAGTTCACTCTGGGATTGGCACATGGGGGTACACAGTGTCCATCGGATAGCGAGGCAAGCTTTCTTTGTGGCTGCATCGGTTCAGAGTTAGATTTAGATGGGTAGATTCTGGCGTCATAGAGATGTCTAGGCAGGATGTGTCTTGCCTCTATCAGTATTCCACCATTGAGTTCTAGGAGAGGAGGATACAGTGTACGCAAGATGGGCAGTCAGCTAGAGCCAGAGTGGTGCAGCGACAACATGGTGGCTCCCTTCTATCACTAGCATGGGACCCAAACATCACAGTACTAGACAATTCAGCGACCATTAGGGGTCAACCGACTGCAACAGGGGGAGGTCACTTAGGTCTTCCTTTGGGCTTTAGTGAGTCACCGATGGTGTGTGGGACTTATGGAATTTACACTGGACAGGATAGTGAGTGGAGCAAGGGGAGCTTCAGGTGGGACGGGATGGATTGGGATCCTGGTATTGAGGGATTCTTTCATTTCAGGACAGTGTAGGGACCTAGGATGACTGAGCGGCATGTTTGGGACCCCAGTATTACTGATGTTGATAGGGGTGATCAGAAGATAGAGGAGGCGCTTGTTCAGGCATTGTTGGAGGACAAATGATTTTTTTTGCATCGAAGGAACTCGCCGGATGAGGATGTCACGTGGGAGGGTGAACACATACGTGACTATCCGGTCCTGAAGTTGCTTAGGGACAAGAAACATTTTGGAGGGGAGGACTGTAATGTCCCTTCTGAAATTAAATTGTTATAGGTTTATTTATTCTACAATTTTGGAGGCCATGCGACCTATGTGATTTTTGGAAAAGACATAGGAAGGAAAAAGGGGCCAAAATGTTTTGTTGGCATAGCGTGGGGGCCACCCACATAAGGAAACACGCACCACCTGAGAGGGAAGTTCAAATGACTAAGTAGGGAAAGTCAAATCGCTAGTTGGAGGGGGCTCACATGAGGCCCACAAATTATAAATAGAGGAGGCTCATGCTCATTTGGTATCTTTTGACATATTGAACTAAACCTTAGCTTCTTGAGTTGCTTAGCCAGGTTACTGTGTTGTTTAGCACGCGAGTTTCTCAGAGTGGAGATCTCAACCTTTGCTTTGGTGGACTTCGAGTGCCACCCTAGGAAGGCAATTCGTACTACCTTGGAGGAGAGACAATGGAGTTTCACAGTCATATCATTTAGCATTTGTCTCAGCCAGTGCGTGTTTCTGATGGACGTAGAAGGGGACATGCAAATGTTGCTTGTGGGTTCATCTACCGGGGGAGTTTGGGCATTGAAGCTACAGTGGAGGATCAACCTTCCAGGAGAGTTTTGGAGCAGGAGGTTGTTGCATTGGAGTAGTTTGATTTACAGTCACTTGGGTCTGCGTAAAGAGCCGTCACTGGGCTCATGTGGGAGTCAGAGGAAGCAATTGTAGAGCTGGAGCTGGTCGGGAGAAGTAGATCACTTGGAGGGCCATTTGAGGAGGATTGCTGGAGCTGGGAGGGCAGAGATTGACAGGATCAGCCATAGCAACAAAATTCGAAATTGGAGAAGGGCCAAGCCGTGAAGGGTCAATTTTTGAAGGTTAGAACTGTTGACCACTACGTGTCAACGACCCACATCAGTATACCCCCCTTTTTTTCCAAAAGGGGTAGTGCTTGATCGATGCGTTCGTGCCATCCAACTATCATCATCAGCTTGATCATCATCTTATAATGTAGACCTAGTTTGCATGTGTATAATGTAAATAATCTCAGCAAATCTGTGTCATGTATGTAATTACCTAGGCAAACCTACTTTAATGGTGATGATCTACATTCCGGGAGGTTTTTTGTCTCACCGATCCATTCTCGGATGGTCACCAGAGTTTTCCTTCAGCGTTACCCAAAAGTCGGAATGGATTTTGTCACTGGGATCTTAGGGGAGTCCTAGTGTTCTAGATCGAGTTTATGTAAAAGTGATTTGGGAATAATCCTAACTATTTGGTTAGGTTATTTTATTACAAATTGCTTGATCTGTTAGATTATATTTGTGTCGTAGAATTGGGAGGCCTGTGAGGATCTTTTGCAAATGGGTTTTCCCCCTTGAGATGTAAAAAATGTGAAAATCATGATGTAAAGGGCCTTTAGGGTTGGAAAAATAATTTATCCCCTCATAGGTTAATTAATCAATTTTTTTGGCCAAAATTAATTAAAATCTTAAGCCATAAATTTAATTAATTCTAGGTCCTAGGTAATTTTGAATTCTCTGAAGGCAAAATTTGTCGGTCCCTAAAAATTAAATTTTAAGAGGTCCAGGGACTAAGGTAAATTAATTATTTTGCTAAATTTTAAGCCTTTGGTCCCTGGGTTTGAGTCAAAGTCAAAATTCTGAGGAAATTAATCCAAAAAATTAATTTTAGAGTTAAGGAAAATTCATTTAATTGAAAAATTCGAATTTCCCCAAGAATTTAAAATTTGAATGGATGAGATTAAAAGAAATTTTGATCCTCGTCAACGGTCGAGATTGCTTTGACGAGGATCACTTGAACTAGCCGTTGGAGGATTTATCTTTAAATAGGAGGGCATTTGTCAGTTAGTTGATCCGATCTTTGGATCATGTACTAAGCGAAAAGCTCTTGTGAAACCTTTTTTGGATAATAAAGGAAGACTTTGGGGTTAATTTTTGCTGGTGTTACTCTTCGTGGAAATACTATATCTTGCTCAATCACCGGGGTTTGAATAATAATCTAAATTCTGAACGTAATAGTAGGTATCTCTATTTGTTTGAGTTTTATTATTGTTTTCTCGTTCTATGTTGATGGTTGAATTGAGTTTTGCAGGAAAATTTTGATTTTTAGATCATCGGGTGTTTGGGGAAGTTTTCAGTTGAACCAGCCAACTCCCGATCCGTGTTTTCTGAAGAGCCAAACTTAATTTGATCCCGGGCTTATCATAAGATATTTTTATGGGTGATGCATGAAGGGTTTTGAGCTCAGTACCTTTTTTAAAATTCAAAAAATTATTTTTTTTTGTGCTAAATCGATAGATTTGGCTATTGAAAGCCTTAGATTATCAGATTTGGGAGCGGAGTTGGACTCACACTCCCTAGATCTGATAGATCTGCCATTCATATATATAGTTCTGTAATTAATTTTCAGTTTTCTTATTTGGGTTTTCTGGCTTTTAGTTTTCTGTGTCATTGTATATATCATTTGAGTGTTTCTTGTTGTTTTGCAGCTATAGATTTGAAGGAGAAAACTGTGTAGAGTCCAGTTCTAGGCCTTGGAGGGTATGATCTGGATCTCTGGGGTTTATCAACATCATTTTACAGGAATATTTTTCACAGTCCAAGAGTTAAAATTATTTATTTATTTTTATTTTAATCTGGAAATTTTTTTCACTAATAAATCTGAAATAGAAATATCACATTTTAATCTAGAAATTTCTGGTTATTGTTGGGATATCATTTTTTAAATTTCTGGGTTTTATTGGAAAATTTCGTTTTTTTAAAATCTTGTAGTCTTTTGCTGCTGCTTGCATTCTCTATAAATTTGCAGATTTCCTCCTCTCTGATCTCCTGCAGCTCCATCGCGGCTCCCTTCTCATTGTTGTCCATCAAATCGGAACCCCTCACACCTAGCTGCAGTCACCCTCTAACCCCGTGGCTTCACCTATTTGCAACTCTTAGCCTCATCTAAATCTGCGTCCATTCCAAACCCTCTACCTGCATAAACGCAGCTCCCTCTCTACACTGCCCATCAAATGCGCATTTTTCTCCATCCGTCCTGTTGCTCATCCATCATCCGCTGTCTCCTTACCTGCACCCATGTCCTTCTCCTTTCCTATCGACCTGCCATAAATCCCTGTGGCTATCTCTTCCCCTCTCCACGTAGCTTCATTTCTCGTGGCTCCATCCTACGCCTTTTTCTCTTTCCGCTGTCCATCCCTCTCCGTCTTCCCTCGATACCTCTCCATACACTGCCTTGCTTTCCGCTCTTCGATTGGCCACCTCCAGCTGCCATCCTCTTGCACATCGCTCATACTCCTCGTGGCTCCTTTACTCATCCTTCTGCTGTTGAACCTGCACAACAATACAACAAAGACTTTTGATTTTTTTATTTCATGTATGTGGATTAGGTTTGGTTTTATGGTTTTGGGGTTTAGTTAGGGTAGATTAGGTTTGTATCACGGGGGCTTTACTAGGGGGAGCAATATCATACCACGTGGGTTCATATTGGGGAATATATATTGAGGAAAAAATGACATAATATATTGGGGTATATATAGGGGGTAAAGGGTTTGTATATTGGCAAATATAAAAAATGGAGCTTAAAGTTAATAAAAAATATTAAAGGGTATAAAAAATGTTAATGAAAAAATAGATACCTACAATATCTAGTGAAAATACAAAGTTTTTTAAATTGGGAAGTTGTATTGGGTTCATATTGGTAAGGGGTTAAATAATGTGATTTTTAGAGGGATTTTCGAATATGTATTCAAATTAAGGGTATTGTTTAATATTCCACGAATGCATGTGATATGTCAGAGGTTCACTGAGTGAATCCCTTGTGGTTTGTATAGTTTGATTTTCGTTTGATTTTAATTCATTTATTTGAAATCTAAAATATTTTGAGGCTCGATTTCTTAGTTTTTCTTTCTTTATTTCAAATTTAATTTTGTTTTTCATTTTTTCTATTATTTCGATTTTGATTGTTTTTTAAAACTCTAAAATCTAAAAAAAAAAGAAGTAAAAACTTTTAGAAAATTAACCTTTTTGATATTTGATTTTTTTCCCTTTTATTTTTTTGTTTTTTTTTTTATTGAAAAAATTCAAAATCATAACAATCAAAAAATCATAAAACTTAAAAAATCTAAAACCCTAAAATTAAAAATTCTAAAAACCTTAAAAACATTAAAAATTAAAAAATTAAAAAAACCTAAAAAATATAAAAAAATAAAAAATTCTAAAAGATTAAAAAAAAAAGAAAAAAAAGAAGATTTGGGGACTGAAAATAAACTAAACTAAGGGGATTTGCGCTTTTACATCAAATATTTTAATGTGGCCCATTAAAATCTTAAAATTTTAACCCTTTGATTCGGTTTGACTTCTTTATTCATCACATTGAAGTTAAGGAATAATTAAAATTAAAATTTAAAGCTCCTTAGTATTATTTCGTGATTGAATGCATTTTGATATTTCTCTAAGATGCGATAAATGTTTTAAAAATATTGGCTATAGGAGAAAGTTGATTAATCTATATCTGGGTCATTAAATGAAAATCATTTTAATCCGGAATATCTTGCATATTGCATCTTTGGGCATTTATATTGATTATTCATGATTGTCACTATTCATTGCATATTGGAAAATTGTCTTGGATACCTTGTTTTCTTACTTAATTTGTGGTTAATTGAACATAAAGGCATTGGTCTATAACTGTTTCTATTTCGTGGTTGTGTCTTAGTTACATTAGCGTTTAATTTATTCATCTAAGTTAATCGATATTCATTTAAATTCATCAAGTTGTCCAACATGATCCATTCATCTTTTTATCAGTCATTTTAGCCAGCAACACCAACATTTTTTGGTGCCATTGCCGAAGATAGAGTTTTTCTGTCACTGGTTTCTTCAACATTGCTTTAATCATCTCATCTTTTCTGCCATTCATTAGCCCGTCAAGCGGCACAACATTTCCTTGTGTCATTTGATCTTTTCATCGCCTTACCTTTCGTTTCATCTGCACTTTTAGCACCTGGACATTTCGGTTCGTTCCTTGTTTGGGTGGCGACTTCACTTTTTTCATTTATTATTTCTCAAACAAGAAACCCTCCTTTATATCCAGTTGTTTGCCTTTTGGATCTTAGAGCTAGATTCATGTTCAAGTGGCGATTCCACTTCTTTTATTTCTTACAAGAATTTCTACTAGAAGCTTGCTTCTTGTGGATATTTTGATTTTCTTGAGCAGGGGTCTCTCTCTAGCATCCATTCGGTCCCTCTTTACCCCTTCATGCAAGTCATCATGGATGATTCATTTACCCCGTGGCATTTTACTGATTTTCTCCATGATATACCGGAAGCGGCCATTCATAAATTGCCTTTGTTCTCAAGTGGTGATTCAGTCACTGTTATAAAGCATCTATGCAAAGTTTCTCATACAATAATCAAATATTGTATTTCTCCCCAGTATAATCATGAAGATGTCAAAATGCATCTATTTGCCTTTTCTTTAGAGGGTGATGCTTTGAATTGGTTTAATAATTGTCCTGAAGATTCATTCGCTTCTTTACAAGACGTTGTCAATGCTTTTATAGATAGATATGGTGATCAAGGTGGCTCGCCTTGTGGCCCTAAAATTATGCAACATAATGAAAGTGATCTTGTAAAGGATCCAACTGTCAATGAAAGATTTCAAGACAATTCTTCATATCAGAATGTGCCATCCACTTGTACCTTTGCTAGACAAATCCATGATAGTGCAAAAGCAGGATCAAGTTATCAAATTAGTGTCGACAATGAAAGGGAAAATGATAAGAAAATTATAGAAGAACTAACGCAGTTGGTTAAAGACATGCAGTTTAGTCAAACGTAGCTGGTAAAAAATATGGAGCTTAATCAAGAAAAAATTGTAACCGACTATGTCAAGGATATGAGAACTTTGTACACCCACCTTGAAAAATGTGATAAGGAGATGGAAATCATGAAAATTAAACACTCTGATCATGTAACCGACATGCAGAGTCAGCTTGCCAAGGAAATGGAAACCATGAAAGCTAATCATGATAGAGAAACTAATTCTATGCAAAGCAAGTTATTAGCTTTAGAGGAAAAGATGACGATCATGGAATTCAATCATTCAAATCAAATGACTGCCATGAAAGCAAGTTATCAAGAAGAAATAAGTTCGACTCAGAACAAATTGTCAACTATGGATGAAAAAATGACCATCATGAGATTTGATTATAATAATCAGTTAGCTACCATGCACGCAGATCATAAGAAAGAGAAACTATGTGCAAAACTGTTTCATGGGCATGAAAGCAAAGAATGATAAAAACTATAAAGGACATGGAAGTTGGTCAAAGATCTCTTCAGAATAGATTATTGACCATAGAAGAAAAGCATGTACCATGTGCCATAGACACAAAGGGAATACATATCATCGACAACAGATTAAAAATAATGGAAGTTAATCTTTCTAATCAGATGTCCATTATTCAGAATCAAATAAAGACTATGCAAGCTAATCATGTCACTCTACAAGAAAGATTCGTGAAAACTAAACTCAATCAAGCGATGTTAATAGTAAGACATGCCAAAGAAATGGATTCATTACATAAGAAACTGGAAGAGAGGAAATCACAGGTCCCGTCTTGTTGTGAATATCCTGAGAAAAAAGTTAACTCCATCAACGAAGATTTAACTAAGAATGACATGATCAATGAAGAAATTAAAAGAGGTCAAGTTATAACTCATGACACTTGTGAGATTGATCCATCATTCTTGATAGAGTAGATGCAAAATAAAGAAAGACACGTAATGCATATCTTACATACTTCATCTAAGAGTTTTGAAGCAGAATGTTCCACATCATCAGTGATACAACCTGCCACAAAAAAATATGCAAAAGAAAGAGAATGAGAAGGCGATTTGATGCATCAAATGACTGCAACCAGCTTGGTTTTCGGATAGGAAAAGGTCCTACCATATGCAGAATTGGACATGGCACATCTGAGAAACAACCGACAGATTTACCTGAAAGCAGGCAAATGCTCAGTATGCACTATGCTGAACACATATGATGCCATGGGGCATCTTTGTATTGTATTTCTAACCTTATGATCTGTTATTTCAGTATTTCATTTTATAGTTAGAATTTTGTTTTTCACGTTGTTAGACGAGTTAATAAATGAAGAGCTTATACTTTTCCTTTTCTTAACGTTATATGATGATTTTTGGATGGACACTACTTATGTTATGTTGTGTGTTGCGTGGATGCAAATTCTGGATTCTCACATTCCTCCAGTGCAGCAACGTGTCCCCAAGTAGAGCTAGATGTTGACCACTAAGTGTCAATGACCCATAGAAGTACACCCCCTTTTCGCAAAAGGGATAGTGCCTGATTGATGTGTTCGTGCTGTCCAACTATCATCATCAGCTTGGTCATCATCTTATAATGTAAACCTAGTCTGCATGTGTATAATGTAAATAATCTCAACAAATCCATGTCATGTATGTAATTACCTAGGTAAACCTACTTTTCTGGTGATGATCTACATTTCGGGAGGTTTTTTGTCTCACCGATCCATTCTCGGATAGCGAGCAAAGTTTTCCTTCAGCCTTACTCCAAAGCCAAAATGGATTTTGTCATTGAGATCTTAGGGGAGTCCTAGTGTTCTAGATTGAGTCTATGTAAAAGTGATTTGGGAATTGTTGACTACTGGAGTAGCACCTGATGATTATGTGAAGACTCCATGCCCAAGGATGATCCAGAGGACACTTGTACCATCAGATGTCATCAGTCAACAGAGTTTTTTAACTCTACTTCTATCTTCTCATCATCTTTCTTCTTTGTACCCATATTCCACACCCTGCGGGGAATTGTAATAAGTGATGCTAGTATGAGGATTTTCTTGAATTTGTAACAGGCCTAGGATGTGGGACTCGATCAGCAAACGAGTACACCTTGGAGTGTTTTTTTTATCCGGTTAATTATCCCTTCTTTTTCAGAGGCGGATAATTCTCTGGATTTTTTCACTCATTTTTACCCAAAAGCCGAGGTGACGGTTTGAAGATTGAGCCCCTGACACATCTTAGTGTCTAGAGTCGATGTATATTACCATACTAGATCAC
>APFE031497684.1:0-20000 GCA_000404065.3 Pinus taeda
AGGAGGCTAAGCCTTAGTCAAAAGTCTGGTTTGAAATAGTTACTTGAAATTAACCTGGCCTGCAGCCTTCTAGTGCTTGATTTTGAGATAACATTTTTGGTGCGTCTGCGGGGAGCCTGAAGTATATTCGTTCCCGAAATTAAGAGGCTGAACTTCTGAAGGTAGCAGGAGCTCAGACATCTTTTTGAGGCTGCCAAACTACCTTGGCGACTCCACACATCAAATAATAAATTGGAGGTGACTCCACTGCTAGAATATCAGTAGCTTGATGAAGTTTCAAGATGAGTTCCACTGCAAGAATGAATGCCAGGTATGCTCCTATGAATCGGTCTCATATCCCTGGTTTTCCAAATCCTATGCCAAAGGTTGATTGGTTAGAGGATCTTCCAATATTCAAAGATGAAAGGAAAGACAATGCTGCTCTTCATTTGGTTAGGTTTCATATGCATGTACGCAGTCTTAAGGTTCATTTCCCTGAAGATTGTCTCATGAAGATGTTTATGACCACTTTAGAAGGAAAAGCATGGTCTTGGTATAAAAGATTGGAAAATGGTTCATTATATTCTCTTGCTAATTTCCATGATGCATTCTATGACATGTATAAAGAGTGTCATCCCTCCTTATTTCTGCTCAAAGATTGTTGTAGACATTCTTTAAGTCTTATTCAGTACTTGGAGGATTGTTATGGTGATGATGAATTTATGGATGAAGAAATTTTAGAGGCTCTTCAAAACAATGCATTTCAACACCAAGAAGAAAGTATAACATCTCATGAATTGCAGCATGAAGATCAGCAGGGGTTTACTTATGAAAATCATGTTACATCCTTTGAGATTGATGTAGAGATGCAACAGATTTGTCAGGATTCAGATCATTATGAGTATGAAATTGATTGCAAACATCAAGAAGAAGTACTGGAAAATAGATTTTATAGCCCTCAGGCAGAGGAAAAGGTTGTTCAATTTTGTAATTCCTTGCAGCAGCTTACTTCAAAGAATGATCACAATAGTGAGGAAAATTACATTGTCTATGAGAATCATGCAAAAAGGCAGTTGGATATCACATCAAAGTAATTTTGTGTGGCTGAGGATCAGTTGTCTAAAGAGATAGAATGTTATGATGATTATCAAAATAACCATGTTTTCTTTGACCCTATAAATGAATACATGGCAAAGTTTTGCACATCAGTATTTCAATTTCATTTGCATTATGAAGATCATATACATTATAAGTTGATTTGGTCATCTCACTATCATGGTTATTTTGAGGTTGAATGCAGTCAAGAGCCTCCAATATTAGAAAGGACAATTGATTGGCTTTATTGGAAATATCATGTTGCTTGAGCTACAAGTAGAGCTTGCAGCTGATAGGGTAGGTAGGTAGGAAAATGCAAATAAGCTCAAGGTTGACTGAGCATTTTTGTTTTTAGTAGATATAGACTTATCTCTCCTACAATGATCATCAAGCTCAAGCCCGAGGTGAAGGCCCAAGAAGCTTGAAGGGTATGTTTGTCAAGCAAATCCATGTTTGTTATAGAAAGGACAAAGCACTGGACCTACGAGTTCTTAGTGTACCACAAGGGCACACTATCCCAAGTGGAGCCACTGTTATCACTAAAAATATTTCAAAGGAAAAGGGTAAGGTAAAGGTTAATTGATCCTGGACATATTCATGTTGATCTTGGTCGTGTTCATACAATTGGCATTTGATACAATTCTTAGTTTGTGCAAACAAACTCATGGTGGCAAAGATCAGAAATCTTCATCAAAATCAAGTGAGGCAGTTCCTAAATTAAGCAAGGAAAGACACATCAGATGGATTAATAATAGGCTCAGACCCAACATCAAATTTATGAAGAGGCAAATTGAATACTTGGAGATTCAGCTAAGTAAGCGTGAAGGACATCCTTAGCTAAAAGAAATCACATAGCAAAGTAAGGCTAAGTCCTAATTTTGATAAATTTCCTTTGAAGTCATTTTAAAAGGATGGTTTTTATGTTTTCAGTTTTGAACAACCTCATGGTATATGAGAAATTCATTTCAATATAAAGAGGCTCAAGATAGTCAAATTTGCAATAAACTGTGTTTTTGAAATTACACAGCAGTTTTTCACAAACAGACTTTTCCTGTTTAACACCTATTTTTCAAAGACGTCTTCTGGGCAGTAGGAAAGGGATTTCAAAACTCCAAGAGAGGTTTTTGTTCAGCACGGATTTCTTCAAAAAACCCTCCTTAAGTTTTTCTAAATACGGTTTTTGGAAGAAGTTATGAGCTCTGTCCCAAGACCCATCTTTCAGCCAAAACAGAGCAAGGGACAGTCTCCTAGTTTCTAGGAACATCAAGGATCGATTCTGGACAGGTGGAGAAGTAGTTTAAAAAACCAAGAGAGGTTTTTGTTATAGACATCCTGGAATACAAAAACCTCCTTAAGTTTCGAAAAATGTGTCATGGATGAGGAGATAAAGGCTCTGTTCCACGTGCCATTTTCAGGGATCCTAAACCTAAAAACAGGGAAACATGTTCCCTAATTTCTAGGGTTTGTCTTCAGCAGTCATATGACCACGTGGGAGGCTTAATCAAGTTCGACTTCATGGAGTGTTAGGTGTCAAAGAATGCTTTAAATGTTTAGATAAGTTTGTTGTAATCATAATAAGGAGTTACACTCCTAGTTGTATTAGGTCTCTAGGACTCCTAGTTAGGTGTCATTTGTATTAATAGTTAGTTTTAAGTATCAATAGGTGTCATAGTAGGATGAATTCGAATTCCCCTCATGCTTGAGGAGGAATATAAGTTAGAATAAGAGCTCTATATATAGCTGAAGCAGCAATGTACTCAGGGTTGGAAATTTTATGGAAATGGCTTGTATTTGGCTTATGTAAGACTCAGTTTCAGTAATACATGTTTGGCTTTACTTCTCAGGATTCATGAGGAATTTGTTATGTTCAGAATATATGTGTTTGTCCTTTTCTTAATTGTTGCAGTGTTATGGATGTATAATCACTCATAATTCACTGAATGTGCTCTGACTTCCTGTATACATTTATAAACTGTGTGGTCCTATATGAGTTTGTGTTCTGAATGTTTAAATGCTGAATGCCCTGACTTCCATGTAAGGTTGAGTTCATTATTTTATTGAGGTGTGTTGACTCCATAAGCCCAATGGATAATAATTAAATGTGTTTCCACCATCTATATTTCTCGGAGTTGTTCTATCAGAGTTAGCCATCTTATCTTTAATCAAAATCATTAATCCATTTAGAGAGAGCCCTCTCAGGTTGAGGAGGCTAAGCCTCAGCCTAAAGTAGGTTTGAAACAGTTACTTGAAGTCTTCCTGGTCTGCAGCCTTCCAGGGTCTGATTTTGAGATAACACATGTGATCAAGAAACTAATGCTATTATATTTTGTAGTAAAGGAAAGGGATTGTTGGAGTGGCCTAGGTGTTTCCCTTGATCATGGAGTCACACCTGGGGGTCAACCTACTTCTAAACTAATTCAAAATTGAATCAAAGGTCAAAACAGATGGTGAAATAGGCTGCTACATGTATGCTACAGGTGGCTTGTATTACTACAAGAAGGCCTGTAATGCTACAAGAAGGCTTCTGAGAAGGTTTAGGAGGTAGGAATGATGAGCTCAAGGGATGGTAAAGTGGTTGGAGGTTGGGCTAAATGGATGAAATGTGTCCAACACCCCTATCCAATCTTAGAGCCTTAGGAAGGCTTGTTTTTCACTAGGAGAGCTACTCACGATGACCTAAGGGAATGATCTCAAGAATAGTACTTTGAGGAAAAAAATTGGGATTGATCAAAGAGGGTGAAGAAGTCCAAGATGGATATGGTGAAAGGTCCCTTGCCTGCAGATCCAAACAACCATGAAACATCACATGCATATACCTTTTTTATAATTGGAAAAATGAAACAATTAATAGTGGAAAAGATTAGTTGAATTTAAATGCCATCTAATCTATGCCAAAAACTCTGATCTAGTTAATAAATAAAATCCTAAGCTATAGTAAGAACATGTAAAATGAGGTTAATGACATAGACCTTCTTCCAAGAAATCATAAACATAGTATTTGTGGACTGTGATTGTAGATCCTTCCATTCATGCTCCCATGGGAGACAATGAGATAGAGGTTGCAATAAAAATATTTTTGAGGGGTTGTTTTCTAATGAAATGAAGAAAACTAATAATAACTCTAAACTAAAAATAAATACCAATACATAATAGGGACCTAAGCCACTGGGGTTGGGCCCAAACCCAAGATCCTCAATGCTCTAGAACTAACTCAGTGATTTACCAATAACAAAATTCTCATTATCATTTCATCAATTTCAAGTACATCACATAACCAATAAAATATAATAGTATCAAGTGGTTGAGCTCAATAGCTTCCTAGTTGAAAACAAAGTTCAAATCCTAATGAGTTGTTTTGCATGTTTATTTATACAAGAGGGTAGCTACTAGCAACTCCCTAGAAAATAGGAATGTTTGTCTCCCAAAACTCGAGAAGGGTGGATCTTGATCTTCTTTAACTGCACTTGCTTGGTTGCCAATGACCTCATCTTGCTTGGTTGCCAATGACCTCGAGTTGATGAGAGAGAGTGTGGTGATCTTGGCTAATAGAGGGAGTTAAGGAGGTGGACAACCTCCTAGAATCTCTCCTTGCTATCTACTCTGAGCTCCTACATTGAAATCATCTAAAAAATGCTTCGTTTCCTGCATTTAAGCCAAATTAGGCCACATGACATAGAAAAACATATTTTACCTCTCTCACTAAGCATAATATAACAAAATATGTAAATAAATGTGAGAGAGAGATAGTTCTAAAGCAATGTGAGAAAGATATAGTTCTAAAGTTGGAGGATGGAATTATGACCCTTATAATGTACCCATTGACGAGCCTCATCAATATAATTAAGGTTCACAATCTACCCAATCTAAGAGAGGACATTTAATCATGTTTGCACTTATATTTGCATTGTATATTTGCATGTCCTTGTACTGAAGTAAAACAATTCGTAGGAATATGTCCTCATCTTCTCCTGAGAGATTAGTATCAACATATTTGATGAATATTAATATAAACATGATTGAAAGGTTCAATCAGTATAGAAGGAGGAACTTGACTTTGTTGTCTAATCTTCATCTTAATGCATGACCTTGTAGCTTCAACATTCCAATAGGCTTGACTTTTCTTTCTTGAGTTGGTTCTTAGATCTGATGATCAAGTATAGTATTAATGCTCCTTGTACTATCTGAGAGTCATTGAATGATAATTTTGGGTTTTTGAGGTGAATTTCATCCTTTGGCTTGATAGTAATCTCGATCTAGTCTTCAAAAGGTAAAACTTCTATCTATATTTTTTATGCTCTTATAAACGTTGTGATGACTCTTTCCTTAGAGACATACTAGCACCTAAATACCACCAAGATTTCATACAATGCCACAAAGGAAATGAGTTCAGTCTTTATATGTAGAATAGGCTCTCCATGCGGACTGTGGGACTTTTCTCAGATATTGGATGGCAACCACAAACCTTGGTCTTGGCATAATAATGATCTCATACCTTGTTACCTTACTCAGAGGCTCACTATTCACAAGGAGGAGGAGGCTCTAACTTTCATAGATAAAAGGGATTTTTATCATCTCATCTTTGCATAACAATACTATTACATAAAGTTCAAATGAGAACACTTACCTCAGAGAGTTCAAATGCCTTTAACAATATTACCACAGAGAGAACTCAAATGCTATAGAGAGCTCGAATACCTCATAATTCACATCCAACGCATAGTTTGGTCCTTCTTTCATGAAGATACATCATAGGGAATTCGACCCTTTTGAGAGAACTTGGATCATAAATCGGATTATCATCATTAAGTGGAGGGGTAATTCACACAGTTCAATAGTTTTATATGGCCTTAGACTTCACATATTTTCACAGTGAAGAAGTGCTCCAGGTTCACAAATTTCCATAGAAGATAGGTCCCACAAGTCCACAAGAAAATAGGTGACTTCATCTTCTACTTGGACTTCTAGGTCTTCCTCAACGAGGGCATGATCTTCCCAATACTTCTCTTCAAACTACCATATATCTGATAACATGTTGATTTCTAGTGTAATCAAGACTAGAGAAATTTTTCTATTTGGTAACTACTTCTAATGATACATTTTAACTTCTTTAAATCAAATTCACATCATCAAGCAATTTCACTTATAAAAATTTCAACCATCAATAGAACAATAGATCACAATGAAATCAATAGACAAGGGATGCCAAAATTTAGGCTAGCGGTCAGGGCAAAGCCCACAAGGGGAAAACCCAACAAATATTTGATTATGAGAGAGAGAGAGTCCAATTCATCAATAGTACATCAGAAAAAAGAACATATCTTTGATTAGATCATATGGGAAAGAAAAAAAAAAATCCTCTTACTCAGTGACAGAGATAAGGAGCCATAAAACATTGCTATAGATAGGGAGCCACAAAAACAATCGCATACTACTGAGAATAGTGCCACATATAAGCTCGCATACCACAAAGGATATTTTCATAGAGAAGTTCACATACCAAAGGGAATACTAGCACAAATAAGCTCACATACCAAAGAGAATACTACTGTAGATAAGCTTGCATATTTTGAGCTTCCTAGGTAATAAAATTGAAAAATCATATAAAAAAGATCTAACGCTTGAGCTATATGTAGTAGTACAAGGAAAAATCAAGAAGAAGTAAAAGGCACACAAGAGGGGTGGGGAAACCAAGGCCAATTTGGTATCTCATGCATCCATGAATACTCCCTCCTCACATTTATACACTCAAGATGTGGACACAACCATCAATTGGTCCCTTTTGACCATGGGATTTAGCCATGAACCCTTCTTCCCTCCATTACCACCATTACTATTAATTAACACCTATCAATTGAAGGTTGGAATAGGGAAATGTTACTTCCCCGTACACATTGGAAGCACCTAACAGGGTTGAACTTTAGCCACCCCTACCTAGTGAGAAAACATATTTGTGAGATCATGGTCCTAATTTTGGAAGGGGATCCTTGTTTTAAGTATTAAATTTCCCTTAACATTAAAGTCTGGTTCACTTAGATATATTATTGATCATGTTCCCTAATCATTGGTTGCTTCACTAGAATCCATGTTATTCTTGTCAAGTGGTTCAAAACCCAATACTTGAGAACCTACTCCATAGGCACCCAGGTCATTCAGAGAAGTACATTGGCACAGATAGGTGTAGTGTTGATACTTTGAGCCTTATAGTAGTATTATTGGATGACACATGTCTTAGAGAACCGAGAGAGTTGCTTGAATTTGACCTAGATTTGATGATTCTTTAGGGTGGCACAACTGGACCCAACATACCCCCAGACTGCCCTTAACACAAATTAATGGGCAACAACTGATTCAAATCTCAGATAAGGATGGTCTCACATTGAGAGATTAGGGAGGGTTTGTTGCACTTAAGAACCCCCTAATGTTAGAGCAAAGGAGACCTTATTTAGCAGTTGGAGACCCATGGAGATCACTTTGTGGCACCCTAGCTACATCTTGGGACCTCACAGGAGGTAATGAGGTGAATTTTAGGGCCAACCCTCAAATCATGGACTTCATAGGCATCTACACCTTCTTTGAAACCACATCACCCTTATACATAGCATTTGGACCATTTATTGTTGATGATGTTGGCATGAGAGTGCTTATGAATCACACATGTGGGCTAATTAGTGCTTATAATGATGCTAGTGGGTTGGCTTGTAACCCAAGTACATTTTAACATCAAACTTGTTTTAGGGGCTTTTGTAGGCTAATTTTTAGTCCTAATACTCATATAAATACAAGATAGGCTCATCGTATTAGATCATCATCACTTGTGACTATTTTGGCTCTCTTGGAGAATTTCAACCTTCTTATTTTCTTGTGGAGAAGGGAATCCATGGTGTAATTTTCTATTTGGAGCTATTTCATTGGTCTTGGAGATGCTATTTTGGAGAAATAAAGGCTTTTGCATGCATGCTATCTTGTAAGTATGCCTTGGATTATATTCAAACTAGCTCCCTTAACTTATTTTTCTCCCTCATAAAAGTAATAGATAAGGTTTTGAGACTTGAGGTTTCATCATTCCCTTACTCCTTACTAATATTTAACATATTTAATAAAACCATAGACACCATCATCTCGAGGATTAGGTAATGGAGTTTTCACTATGTTGATCACCTTTAAAAATCACCTCAAATCTGATTTGCTCTCTCTCTCTCTCTAATTGATTTTTGACCCCTCAAGAAAAAGCCACTAGTTAGGGCTAGGGCACGAATTGGACTAAGGTTCAAGGCATTGGCTTTTTGAAGGATTAAACATTGGAAGGAGTGTTGGTTGCCTCAAGATCAAACCCTTTTAGTGGCTAATCCATCCATTTCAAGGCTAAATTACTTTTCTCTAGGTAGATCTTTCCCTAGAAAAGCCACAATTTTGCCTAAGTTTCAACTTGGGGCTTGTTGAAGGCTTCTTGTTCCATTGGTTGTTAATATTCATTGTTTGCAAGCCTTTTCTTGGTCTTGTGATCCTAGTTTGATCCATTAGGCTTGTTATTTGTCAATCCATAGATCATTTGTGCTCTAAATAGGCTGCATTAGAGGATGTGAATTCCCTTATCATGCTTGTTAAGCCTTGTCCTTAGGAAGAGTTTTCCTATATAATTCTACCTTATCACCTTGTTCCTTAAAGTTAGCACATCCTTTAGGTTACAAATAAAGAGAAGCCTCCCTAGTGGTGAAAGAACATAAAACATGAGGAGGTAGTGGTTGTGGTGACAATTGGCTACACCTTATTGTTATCCCTTGGTCTAGTTTTTTCCTTTTGAGTTTTCCCCTCACAAGACCTATTATATTTTGAGGCAACATTTTTGGCACTATTGTTGAGGAGGAATCGAGTCAACCTCCTTGAAATCTAAATTCTAACCTTCATTTGTTTGATTGAGCTTATAAATAAGGATAAATCCACTCATTTGGCGACTCCATTGGAAGAACGAATCCCTAGTTCTTCATTGAACTTCAACATTTCAAGGCTTGTAGGGTAAAGCAAGAATAGTTCAAGGCATTTTGAGTTCACACTGGCATCTCCATATTGGAAAATTATGAAAATTTTGTGTGACAAAAAATCGTTGTTTGAGACTTACATGACATATTCCCCACTTTGGATGTTAAGGACACTCCTAAATATCCAAATAGTTGGGATACAAATGCTATGACAAACATCCCAAAATTTGATGGTAATCCATTGTGAGCAATTGATCACGTAGCAAAGATCATCATATATGCTTCAAAGGTGAATATCATTCAGTAGGATACCCTTGTGAAGTTATTCATTTGTTATCTTGGGGCTTGTTAGCTTAATTGGATTCTATATTCTTGTGAACCCAAAAGCATCACTTCCTTTCAAGTTTTTATTGAAAACTTTATTCGGTATTGGGTGCCAAGTTTCCTAAGTGATGAATATGTTCATCAACGTTCGAACATAGCCATCCAAAGGGAATACCATCTTCATCTCTCTAAAGACATAAAATCCAAAAAAATCATTTCCCAACAAAATAAAACATCAACTCTAATTATCAAATAGACCATATTGAAGAAAATATTTGATCATTTAATTGATGAAGGAAATTAGGGTTGTGATGAAGAAGAATACCGTGAAAAAAAGAAAGTCTTAGTTGATCTTCTACATGATGACTAAGAAAATAGTGAGCTCTTGAATCAAGAAAACTTCCAAACCCTTCAAGAAAATGTGAATGCATACGGGAAATGTTGCAGACAACTGACGAAGGATTTCCTTGATGTGAATCTTCTATTGAACTTGTGTGAGCGAAGGAAGGAGTTTGATGAAGTGTTGCATGAGTATGAAGAAAATCCTATAGATATCATCCTTCTAGAACTCACTTTCAAGTACTATGCTGTGAACATTTTATGTAATGCTTGGTAAAATCATTACAATCCTCAACAGACCAACCCACAATTGGGGCGATCCTAAAGAAGCCACAAATGTTGAAGATCATTGTCCTCAAGATAGTCAAGCAAATGATGAATCTATGAAAAAAATTTGGGATGCAGATTGGGGGATTGGATGTGAATACAAAGAAAGTGCCATAGAATCCCCTAATAGCTATGAGCATTTTGATCAATATGAGGCATTCCCATGTGCACCAAATCATGAATATTACCCTAAATAATGGAAGGGCCTCTTATACATGTCCCATTATCATGGTTTTCAACCTCTCAGGGAAGGTGTCACAAATGACCAAGCATTAAAATTTTGAGGTCTGAAATGGGCCTCAAAACAAAAATGTACAAAAAAAATAAAATTTACAAGAACCAATAGTATTCAATATGATGATGTCAACCATAGGGAATGATTCACCATTTTTGGAGTAAAAAGGTAAAAGGATAAAAAAAATAATAGCAACTTTGTCGACTCATATTTTCAACTTATCTCCCTACGATTATACTCAAATTTTGAGTGAGAACATTCTTTGGATGCATAATTTAATTTTTCATCCAAGGAGAACTCGTGTTGCATACTTTCGATGGACCCTACTACACAAAAAAAGTGAAATACATGAAAAATGTGATTGGAATCACATTTTTCATGTAGTAGGTGTTGAAGAAAGTGTAACTAGGTTCGGTAATTACAAATGTAATTTTGATCTTTGTACTTATTAAGAAAAAGAAATATTATTTTTATAATGAGTTTCTTTCTTATTACATAGGTCTAGGAGAGTCAAAGAGTCAAATTCATGTTAAAGAGCTCTTCTTGAGCATGCATGTAATGAATATAAGTCAACCTAATGTATACTAGAGTCTAAAATCCATCCAATGACAAGCATGATCACTCTTGATGAAGTCGGCCAACAAAAAGAAGTGAAAGCAAACAAGTTGGCTTGCATAAAATACACACCTCTTCAATGGGTCAAGTCGGCCTATTATGGAAATATGAGCACTATATATATATATATATATATATGCATCTAAGGGTCACAACAATAACGTAGTAGAGATAAAACTCCTCTAAAAATCTCTATGGGCACAACGAAGTATAGGATCTCGACGTGATCTGACTGTAGCATGTCTCGATGGATACTTTTCCTTGGTGTATGCTCTATCTCAATGGATGCTCTGTCTCCTTCTTGATGGTAATAATCTTAGTGAATTAAGGTCATTGTAATATACTCTCGACACACTTGTGATAAGGAGATACAATCTTAGCATACGTGTAATAAAGAAGATCATGTGACATCTCAGTCATAGACTCAGGGTATCTGTGTGACATACTCTCGACATCCTAAATGTAGTCATAATCAAATGTAGTTATAATGTATCTCGGTCATCCCCTCAGTCTCGACACAATTATGGAAATCTCGTAGATCCTACAGGAACACTCAGTTTCGATGGAGAGTATCATGATGATCTCACTGTATCTCGGTATATACTTTGTCTCACGAGCAACATATCTAAAATGACAAAGACCTCAACGTAGGAGGAAAAAATCACAGTCATAAGTCTCGGTATTCTCTTGATGAGGATATCTCTATCTAGGCATACTCATGATCTTGATAGAAGATCATAATCTCAATGGATATGCAGTACTACTATATGTTATGATGAAAGATCCATATGAATGTACAACAGTGCTACAACCTCGGTGAAACAACAGTAATTATGACCTCAGTGAAGCAACAATAATAATGATGATCTTAGATGAAGAAGAGGATTGGTGTCTTGGTCTTGGAGTGGCTCAGGAAGTCAAGGATCACGGTCTTGGTGTTCATCAATTGGAATCTCTATAAGAAGAATTTTGTACAGGTTTTCCTCTCCAAGAGGGAGAGGTTTTTCCCTGGTAGAAAACCAACATTTTGTGTTCTTGTCTCTTTGTTATGGTAGCTATTTGATGAATTAAAGAAGACACACTAACATTAAATAATATGCTAATAAGCTAAATGTTAAATGCCTCACAAATAGTTATCATGCTAAGAAGAATCTCATTAACTCCATGCCCTAGATTCTTCAACAATAGGGTCCATTGAAAGTATGCAACACAGGTACTCCTTAGATGCAAAATTAAATTCTGCATCCAATGAGTGCTCATGCTCGAATTGGAGTAAAATCGTAGGGAGATAAGTTGAAAATATAGATTGAAAAAGTAGTTTTTTTCCCTCCAAAACTTGATGAGGTAATCTAATATTATTTTATTATTTCCACTATTATTTTATAATATTCCTTAGGAGGCCCATTTTATACCTCAAAATTTCTCTAATGAGGAGTTTGATGCCCATCTAGAAGAGTCTCTTGGAAGCCATGATATAGTAAACTCTAGAGAGTATTCTCAAACATATGACGCCTTTGAAAAGAGGATTTTATTCATGTTTGACCAGACATCCCTAGATGTAGCATTGAGGGTAGTGTTAAAGAAAAATAGGCATGAGATTTTGTTTCTTATGATCAAGAAGACTATCAACCTGATTGGAAGGAAAATCTAACTACTCCGCTTGAAGACAAAAGGTTGTGGTTTTTCCCAAGGTATGATGAATATACCATGCTTTTCACCTCCTATGATGATTAGGGAGATATGATTGTTGATGCATTAGAGCCATCCCTTGGTCCTCCTTTTGTCATCCCTTACTCATATTCAGGTCATATAAATTTTTAACATAATGAGCTAGTGTTGGCTGACCCTTTTCAATTTGATTGTCGGGATGAGAAACCTAGTTGTCAAAATCATGTCCCCCAACCATTTCTCTCCTCCTACTATTTGTAGCATGTCCCTAGGGTCATTTTTAATAGTTGTATGCTTGATATAACTATTGAGCAAAAATTCCTGAGCCTAAGCATTAATTACTCCATGTTCAGGATATAAGAGAAGATCCAATGGTGTAGGATTGCTTCTTGTCTTCCCTTTTCATCCATGACTCCTCTTCATGATGCATGGTCATTTTATTTTCCCACCTCCCACCCATGTGATTCAATATGTGAGGACTATGGTGTAGATTATTATGATGCTTTCTTGTTCTTCTACATGATTAGTCACAGGAGTAAGGGGTGTGATATTGATATGATGATGTGTTGGTTACATTGGTTATATGGCTATACATAAGTCATGAATTGTATGCTAACATTGATTAGAGTAGTTTCATTACTTGTTCTATGAACATTTTAACATCTTGCATTATCATATCATGTTTCATGGTAGATTAGATCATAATAGACTTTATTTTTGTATGGATTTATATCTTCATATAAAACATGGGTGATACCTTACACCTAGTGCACATGCTCCCAAAACAAATTGATTGGAATGTGCAAGTTATAAGTATGAAAGCCCAAGGATTTATGGAGTTCTCATGAACTCTCCATTCAATCTATTGGGTCGTGCACTCCACGGTGATCTCATGTCCCCA
This sequence comes from Pinus taeda, assembly GCA_000404065.3. Lineage (NCBI taxonomy): Eukaryota > Viridiplantae > Streptophyta > Pinopsida > Pinales > Pinaceae > Pinus > Pinus taeda. Next base: position 13,460 of record APFE031497684.1, read on the forward strand.
ATTGGAGTCAAATGTTATCCACAAAAATGGGTAACTTCATAGGATAAAACTTTTCTCCTACATTTGACAGCTAGCCAACGACCCCTTCCAACCACCATTAGTTGATGATATGCCATATATATCTGCCACTTACATCAACCATTTGCTTCTCACCCACTTTGCATGAAAAAAATGGACAAACGTGGGTCGCCATTGAAAAGGTGCTTCGATCATTTTGAAATCGGGTTCTTATACTTATTTGTTTTTGTTGAGAAATAAATAAGGCTATAATTGAAGTGATTTCTCTTATCCTTGAGAACTGCTTGTGATGTATTTTTAATTTTTCTTGATGATTAGCTTGTTCACTTATTATTATGTTGTTCTTATCATCAAACGTCTATCAAAAACATGAAGATCAATAGTACACAAGATCATAGGATGTAGGCTGCAATGCAGGGCCTCTTGAGAGGAAAACCCACAAATATCTTCTCTTCTTATAGATTCTTCAAATGACGAATTCTAGTACATCTAGAACAAGATCAATAACCTTCCAAGATGAAGCCAAACCTTCTTGATAATGTGCTTCTTCTAACCAAGTCAAACCTAGTCAAATCTCTTCTAGCTGCACAATTTTGACCCCCAGCTCCAAAATTTCGGCCTTCTCTGTAGGTCTAAAATTTGTGGCCCCTACAACAGTTGTTGCTTCCAGGCATGTGAGAAAAATTAGGTCTTCCAAGGTTTCCTTACTCCTTTTCTTGGGATACTTCTCCTTATAGGGCTAGTAGGTGACCTAAAAGTCCTTTCTTCCACCAATTTTGACCTTCTTTCTACAACTTGACAACTTTGACCTTGTAGCTGCAAAACCCTAGCCTTATCTTCACACGTGTGAGAAAGAGAGAGAGAATCAACCTAAAAAATTTGTCCTTCCTTTTATCCTTCTTCTCTTGCCTTTATTTTGCCTCTTCTTCACTTGGATGATGAGAGAACGAGTGATCATAGGAGGCTGAGTTCTCTCCTATATATAGGCTTCTAAGGAGGATGACATGCCCTAATGAGGCCAACTTGGACTTGGAGGGGTATTTTGACACTTTAAACACAAAAGTAATTATTTTTTCATGTTGCAATATGCCCAATGGGGTCCTCTTCATATGACAATGACTCTATTGACTTGTTGACTCTATGAAAAACCCTAGAAGCACTCAATGGGTGCTTAACCTATAAATAAAATAATATTTAGCAAGAAACCTATTCTACAAAAAATAACAATAATAATTTTTCTTTCTTTTTACACTATACAAGAATCAAGAGTACATTTCATATTTATGATGACTGAACCTAGTTACATATTTCAACACTCCCTCTTGACTAGGGAGGTTTTCATAATGGTACATGGACATTCTCATACTGAATAGACCTGATAAGAAGAGTCGGATTGGTAAGCCATCTTATAAGTTATTATTTTATCTTATCTCATTCCATCTCATCATACCAACTAACATTGTCACATAACAAGGTCTTGACTAATACCTCTATCTCTCCACAAGATCAAAGCACAATGTTGGCGAGACAATGAATGATAGACATCATCATCATTGTATCTTAAGGCACATACCCCACTCGAATGTTCACAAGATATTTCCTTCTAGGACAATTCTTGCCTTGGAATAACACATCCTCAAGGAATTTCATCTTCCATTACTTTTACCTAGTGGATTCCCTACCTCACCCTCAAAGAGTATTAGAAACTAGAATGCTTACCCAATCCTTGACTATTTATTCACAAAGTGAAAACAAGAATGGTGTGTCTATCTCTCCCTTTCAACTAGGGAGGAGTTATCAACCAACCCAAGCTTGTCTCTCGAATACACCTTCTTATTAGGAAAATATTTTGTCAAAATATCAGGTACCTGCTCATTGGTGGAGATATATTGTAGCTGTAGCACTCCATCTTGCACCAACCTTTTTTTATGTAATAATACTTATTGTTTATGTGCTTCGTCTTTCCATGGAATACTAGGTATTCAGACAACCTTATGCAACTGGTGTTATCACAATGTATAACTGTAGGGTCCATTGGTCCTTCAAATAAGTTAGATAGAAACTTCCTCAACCAGACAACTTCTCTACTAACTTCACATGCTGCAATGTACTCAACTTCAGCACTACTCAAAGAAATTGACTCTTGCTTTCTACTCATCCATGATATCATAGAGGATCCCAAGCTAAAAAATCCTCCAATAGTGCTTCATCCCTCTGTCTCATTGTCTCCCCAATTAGAATCTAAATATTCAATCAATTGGACATCATTCTTTCTATCATACTTCAGAGAGTGATGTATTGTTACTTGCAAATATCTCAATATATGCTTGGATGATATCCAATGGTCATATTTAGGCTCTATATAAAACTAAATGAGAATATTCACTGCAAAGAAAATGTCTAGTTGAATATTCACAAGATACATCAAAGAGCCAACCAATTGTCTATATCTTGTAGTATGCACAGGGCTTGAATTAGAACTTCTTAACCTCTTCAAATTTGTGATCATGGGGGTTGTCATAGGTTTGTAGTCCATCATTCCAAACCTTTGTAACATCTTAATCACATATTTTCATTAACCTAAATATATTTCACCAGGTCCTTGCCAAACTTCCAATCCCAAAGAATAGTGAAACAACCCTAGATCCTTCATATCGAAATTTTCTACTAATTTCTTCTTGTATTCTTGAATACGACCTTCCATACATGTTATGAGAATATCATCTACATATAGAAGAATTATTATCGTTTCATCCTTCACTACCTTGATATAGAGATTTAGATCAACAAAACTCTTTGAAAAGCCCAATATTTGTAGATATGTGTCCATCCTTGCATACCAAGCCCTTTGAGATTACTTAAGGCCATAATGTGCCCTCCTCAACCTGCAAACATGAGATTCAATATAATCCCAAGGTTTGTTCAATATAAACTTCTTCATCAATGGTACCATTAATGAATGTTGTTTTGACATCCATTTGATGGAGATTTCATACCATAGATGTTTCCAAAGAGGCCAATGATCGTGTAGTTGTGTATTTAGTTGTAGGTGCAAATGTCTCTTCATAATTGATGCTTTCTTGTTGGGAGAAACCCCTAGCCACAAAACTTGATTTATATTTGTAATTACTTCCATCTACTCCATGTTTAATCTTGTAGAGCCACTTGTAAGTCACCACAAATTTGTATTTCGGCCTAGGAATGATTTCCCAAACTCCATTCTTCATTATTGATTGATATTCTTCATTCATAACATATTTCCATTCTTGATGATTGACAACTTCTTCAAAACAGTGGATGGTTCTGCTTCAAACAAAATTTTCATATAGGTTGCATACCTTGAATATCTTTTAGGATTTTTGCTTTCCCAGAACATGCCCTTATTTGTTGCATTCCCTTTTTCATCTTGAAGAGTAGACTTCAACCAATTAGGTCTCTTTCTATTTTTAGGAATGATGACTTGTTGCACAGGTTCATTGGGACCTTCTTCTTCATGATTAGAATCCTCTTCTTCCCTAGAACATTCTTCAAATATAGGTAGTTCTTCATCATTGTAATCAATCGAGAGATCTTTATACTTCTTATATGCAATAATTTCATCAAAGATGACATTTTGACTTAATTCAATTCATTTTCCCTCATTTATGTAGATCCTATATGCCTTTGAAGTGTTACTATAACCAACAAATATGCCTTTCATGCTTGTAGGATCCAACTTCTTTCTTTTATATTTTGGAATGTGAAAGTAGACAATACAACCAAATATCTAGAGATGGTATAAACTTGTTTTCTTCCTAGTGAATGCTTCTTCAAGAGTCATGTTTTCAAGCGATATGTGAGGACTTCGATTTTAAATGTAAGAAATTTTTTTGGATGCTTCAGCCCACAAAAATTGAGGTAAGTCTTGATCATGTACCATAGCTCTAACACTTTCTGCATTTGTGTGATTTTCCATTCTGCTACTCCATTTTGTTCAGGATTATATGGAACTATCATCTCCCTCTTAATTCCAACCTCTTTATAGAAATATATGAGCTCCTTCTTTCTGTAATATTTTCTACTTCTACTTTGAATTCTTGAAATTTTTCGAATACTTCATCCTTGGACTTTAGAAAATAGATCAAAGTTTTCCTTGAGTGGTCATCAATGAAAGTTACATAGTTTAGATTACCTACAAGAGATTTTGTAGGCATAGGACCATAAACGTCAGAGTGAATGAGATCTGAGATTTCTTTTGATCTTGAAGCATTGCTTCCAAACTGTTTCTTAACTCCTTCATGTTCCTCCTTTAGTTCAGGGATGCCATTCACCTTTGTGTTTAGATTTGGTAAGATTTTGTAATGAATGTGTCCAAACCTTCTATGCTAAAGCTCATATGGGTTGACTTCAATGTGAACCAAGGCTTGAGAGAGAGGTGTAAGTAACCTATAGAGTCTTCCTTCACAAATCCCAATGGTTTTGGCATTGTTGATGTCACATCCTTTATCCCATACCATAACTTTTCCACATATAAAAGAAAATATACCTCCCTTATCTTCTAGACATGAAATAGAAAGAAAATTATTTTGCAAATCTGGTACGAATAAAATGTTCTTGAGATGTACGTTCCCTCCATTTCCCAACTCCAATGAAGTTAATCTAATTCCTCTTATAAGATAGCTCTTTTTGTCTCCAATTTCAACAGAGTAAGAATACTTTCCTCTTGATAGGTTCTTTAGTTGTTTGTGCTCACTTGTCATATGTTTGGATGCTCCATCGTCAATTACCCATATATTTTCATCTTAAAATAAACCTGTAACTACTAAGAATAATCGTTTGTCCTTTGTAGTAGAAGTCTTGGTCATATGATTCTGGATATATAATAGGAGATTCTGAAATGATTTGATGCCTTTCTTGAGATGAATTTCCATCATAGAAAACTGATTCAATGACTTCATATGAGATGTAGTGATCTTCATCATGCCCTTTGTTAGCCTTAGCTCCGGTTCCATGTTGAGAAATCAATAAGGCTCTAATTAGGGTGATTACTCTTATACTTGATAACTGCTTGTGATGTATTTTTACTTTTTCTTGATTATTAGCTTCTTCACTTATTAGTATGATTTTATTATCATCAAACAACTACCAAAAACATGAAGATCAATAGTACACAAGAACATAAAAGCCAGGGACAAAAGCTCTCCTCTTAAGAGGAAAACCCAAATCTCTTCTCTTCTTATAGATTCTTTAAATGGTGAACTCCAAGACCTTTAGACCAACATAATTACCCATCCATGACCAAGCCACACCTTCTTGATGATGTTCTTCTTCTATCCAATTCAAACCCAGTCAAATCTCTTCCAGTTGCACAATTTCGACCCCCCGGCTACAAAATTTCAGCCTTCACTATCAGTTTGAAATTTTGAGTGCTTGCAAAAAGTCTTTTCTTCCACATGTGTGAGGAAAATTAGGGCTTCCAAGGCTTCCTTTCTCCTTCGCTTGAGTTTCTTCTCTTTATAAGGCTAGTAGGTGACCTAAACGTCTATTCTTCCACCAATTTCGACCTTTTGTCTTCAACTTGACAACTTCGACTATTTAGCTTCAAAACCCTAGCCTTATCTTTGCACATGTGTGTCTGTGTGAGAGAGAGAGAGAATCAACCCAAAAAATTTGTCCTTCTTCCTTCTATCATTCTTCGCTTGCCTCTCTTATGCTTCTTCTTCACTTGGATGATGAGAGAATGAGTGAGTGATCATAGGAGGTCAAATTCTCTCCTATATATAGGCTTCCAAGGAGGGTGACATGTCCTAATGAGGAGGACTTCTTAGATGCCAAGCCGACTTGATCTTGGAGGGGTATTTTGACACTTTAAAGACAAAAATAGTTCTTTTGACATGTTACTAAATGCCCAATGGGGCTTCTTCATATGAAAATGACTATATTGAATTCTTGACTCTATGATAAACCTTAGAAGCAGTCAATGGGTGATTGACTTATAAATAAAATGACCTTGAGCATGAAACCCATGCTACAAAAATCAGCAATAACAATTTTTTCATTTCTTTTATAATATACAAGAATCAAGAGTATGTTTCATATTTATAAAGACCAAAACTAGTTACATAGTTCAATAGTTTTTGGGCATTTAGTATGGATTATGGGGTGATACGGAATACTGGCATACTTTGACTGTGATCTTGATCTCTCACCTTGGGGGTTAATCTTTGATCCTAGTATAATCAGACCTCCCATAAGGCCCCTTTGGGTATAGGAGGGACATCATTTGGGAATCCCCCTGATTGAGATAACGTAGTTCCATTTTAGCAAATGTCATAATTAACATTTTCCATCTTACATTACAAGCCCATATCTCACCTCCACTCTTATGGTTAAACTTTCCATTGGTTTTTTGGGATTTGGCACTCACATGTTCACATACCTTGAATAGGGCTTGGAAACGTAGCCTTGGGAGGTTGATGCAGCTAAAGAAACAAAAAAATCATACCATGATCAAAATAAAGTAATGAAAGAAACATTAAAATCC
>APFE031497684.1:25000-30462 GCA_000404065.3 Pinus taeda
AGGAGAAAAATTTTCTCCTACATTTGACAGCTAGCTGACAACCCTTTCCAACCACCTTAGATGATGATATGCCATATATCTCTGCCACTTTCATCAATCATTTTCTTCTCACCCATTTGGCATGAACAAATGGATGAAGGTGGGTTTCCATTGAAAAGGCTCTTCAATTATTTTGCAATCGGATGCTTATACTTGTTTGTTTTTGTTGAGAAATAAATAACGCTATAATTAAAGTGATTTCTCTTATACTTGATAACTGCTTGTGATATATTTTTACTTTTTCCTTGATTATTAGCTTGTTCACTTATTATTTTTTTATTCGTATCATCAAACACATACCCAAAACATGAATATCAATAGTACACAAGAACACAGGACACAGGCTGCAAATCAGGGCCTCTTGAGAGGAAAACCCAAAAATATCTTCTCTTCTTATAGATTATTCAAATGATGAATTCCAGTATCTCTAGAACAAGATCAACAACCTTCCCAAACCAAGCCAAACCTTCTTAATGATGTGCTTCTTCTATCAAAGTCAAACCCAATCAAATCTCTTCTAGCTGCACAATTTCGACCCCTAGCTACAAAATTTCGACCTTCACTGGAGGTCTGAAATTTTCAGCCCCCGCAATAGTTGTTGCTTCCTTGCTTCTTCGCTTGGGATACTTCTCCTTATAGGGCTAGTAGGTGACCTAAAAGTCCTTTCTTCCACCAATTTTGACCTTCTTTCTACAACTTGACAACTTTGACCTTGTATCTGCAAAACCCTAGCCTTATCTTCACATGTGTGAGAAAGAGAGAGAGAATCAACCCAAAATTTTTTTCCTTATTCCTTCTATCCTTCTTCGCTTGCCTTTATTTTGCCTCTTATTCGCCTGGATGATTAGAGAATGGGTGAGTGATCATAGGAGGTCGAGTTCTCTCCTATATATAGGCTTCTAAGGAGGATGACATGCCCTAATGAGGCTGACTTCTTAGCTGCCAAGCCGACTTGGACTTGGAGGGGTATTTTGACACTTTAAACACAAAAATATTTATTTTGACATGTTACGAGATACCCAATGGGATCCTCTTCATATGACAATGACTCTATTGATTTCTTGACTCTATGAAAAAACCTAGAAGCACTCAATGGGTGCTTGACCTATAAATAAAATGATCTTGAGCATGAAACCCATGCTACAAAAAATAACAATAATAATTTTTTTTTATTTTTACAATATACAAGAATCAAGAGTACATTTCATATTTATGAAGACCAAACCTAGTTACATATTTCAAAACTCCCTCTTAACTAGGGAGGTACTCATAATGGTACATGGACATTCTCATACTAAAGAGATATCATAAGAAGATTCAGATTCGTAAGCCATCTTATAAGCTATTATTTTAGCTTATCTCATTTCATCTCATCTACCAACTACCATTGTCACATAATAGGGCCTTGACTAATATTTCTATCTCTCCACAAGATCAGAGCACAATTCTGGGGATTTCATGACTGATAGACACCATCGCCATTGTATCTTAAGGCACATACCCCACCCATACATTCACAAGGTATGCTCTTCTAGGGAAATTCTTGTCTTAGAATAACACATCCTAAAGGAATTTCATCTTTGATTACTCTTACCTATTGGATTACCTATCTCATCCTCAAAGAGTATCAATTGGATTACCTATCTCATCCTCAAAGAGTATCAGAAACCATATGCTTACCCAATCCTTCATTATTTCTTCACAAAGTGAATACAAGAACAATGTGCCTATCTCTCCCTCTCAACAAGGAAGAAGATATCAACCAACCCAAGCTTGTCTCTCAAATACACAAGCTTCTTATTAGGAAAATATTTTGTCAAAATATCAGCTACCTGCTGATTGGTGGTGATATGTTATAGTCGTAACACTCCATACTGTACCAGCTTTTACATGTAATTATACTCATTGTTTATGAGCTTTGTCCTTCCACAGAGTACTAGGTATTTAGACAACCTTATGCAATTGATGTTATCACAATGTATAAATGTAGGGTCCATTGGTCCTTTAAACAAGTCGGATAGCAAATTTCTCAACCAAACAACTTCTCTACTAACTTCACATGCTGCAATGTAATCAACTTCATCACTACTCAAAGAAATTGACTCTTTCTTTCTACACATCCATGATATCATAGAGGATCCCAAGTTAAAACATCCTCTAGTAGTGCTTCATCCATCTGTCTCACTATCTCCCCAATTAGTATCTGTATATCAAATCAATTGGACAACATTATTTCTATCATACTTTCGAGAGTAATGTATTGTTCCTTGAAAAAATCTCAATATATGCTTAGATGATATCCAATGGTCATATTTAGGCTCTATCTAAAACTGACTGAGAATATTCACTGCAAAACAAATGTCTAGTTGATTGTTCACAAAATACATTAGAGAGCCAACCAATTGTATATATCTTGTAGTATCCACAGCGATTGAATTAGAAATTCTTAACCTCTTAGAATTTGTGATCATGGGGTTTTTCATAGGTTTGCAGTTCATCATGCCAAAACTTTGCAACATCTTAATCACATATTTTCCTTAACCTAAATATATTTCACCAGGTTCTTGCCAAACTTCTAATCCCAAGTAATAGTGCATCAACCATAGATCCTTCATATCAAATTTTACTACCAATTACCTCTTTCATTCTTGAATGTGATCCTCCACACATCTTATGAGAATATCATCTACATATAGATTATCATTTCATCCTTCACTACCTTGATATAAAGATCAGATTAACAAAACTCTTTGAAAAGCCCAATCTTTGTAGATATGTGTCCATCCTTGCATACCAAGCCCTTGGAGCTTGCTTAAGACCATAAAGTGCCCTCTTCAACATGAAAACATGAGATTCATGATAATCCCAAGGTTTGTTCAATATAAACTTCTTCAACAATGATACCATTAAGGAATTTTGTTTTGACATCCATTTGATGGATGTTCTGTCCCATAGATGTTTCCAAAGCGACCAACAATCGTGTAGTTGTGTATCTAGTTGTAGGTGCAAATGTCTCTTCATAATCGATGCCTTCTTGTTGGGAGAAACCCCTAGCCACAAAACTTGATTTATATTTGTCATTACTTCCATCTACTGCATGTTTAATCTTGTAGAGCCACTTGGAAGTCACCACAAATTGTTGTTTCAGCCTAGGAATGATTTCCCAAACTCCATTCTTTATTATTGATTGATATTCTTCATTCATAACATCTTTCCATTCTTCATTATTGACAACTTCTTCAAAGGTGGATGGTTCAACTTCAATTAACTTTGTCATGTAGGTTGCATACAATAAATATCTTTTAGGCTTCTTGCTTTCCCTGAACGTACCCTTAGTTGATGCATGCCCTTTTTCATCTTGAAGAGTAGACTTCAACCAATTAGGCTTCTTTCTATTTTCAAGAATGATGACTTGTTGCATAGGTTCACTAGGACCTTCTTCTTCATGGTTGGAATCATCTTCTTCCCAAGAACATTCTTCAAATATAGGTATTTCTTCATCATCTGAATCAATCGAGAGATCTTTAGACTTCTTATATGCAATACTTTCATCAAAGATGACATCTTGACTTACTTCAATTCGGTGCCCCTCCTTTATGTAGATCCTATATGCCTTTGAAGTGTTACTATAATCAACAAATATGCCTTTCATGCTTGTAATATCCAACTTCTTTCTTTTATCTTTTGGAATGTGAGTACACAGGACAACCAAATATCTAGAGATGGTATATACTTGGTTTTTTCCTAGTGAATGCTTCTTCAACGGTCATGTCGTCAAACGATCTGTGAGGACTTCAATTTTAAATATAGACATTTTTTTTGGGTGCTTCACCCCACAAAAATTGAGGTAATTCTTGATCATGTACCATAGCTCTAACACTTTCTTCATTTGTGCAATTTTGTTAGGCCCCTATACTACTAGTGTAACCCCTTATTGTTATTAGTACAACCCCCTTATTATATTGTTGTACCCATGTAGTCCCCATATTGTTATTATTGTGCCCTTACATTATTATTGTTATGTCGACTCTGATTATATTATGACCCCTTAGACTCCTATATATAGAAAGGAAGTCTTGTCATTTGTATCATCCGGGAATTGTTCATTTGTGTAATGTAAAGGAGGTTGCCCCCTCGAAGAGACTTATTTCTAAGGTGTTCATCTATCTTTTCTATATTTTTGTGAGTTGGTTTCATACCATTTGGTATCAGAGCTTTGGATTCTAGGGTTTTGCTGCTCCAAATAGGTTATCGTAGAATTTTCGCTATAACTTGTTTTCTGTGACGTTTCAGGAGTGAAAAAAACCCATTTGAGCCAAACTCGCACTAAACCTTAGGTCCAAATTTCAGAGCTTGTCTCACTATGTTTTCGGAGATATGATCTGAGGAAGTTAGGGTTTTGGAAGCTCCAGAATTTAAGCTAAAACTGGCCATCGTAATTTTCGCTATAACGCTTTCACTACGAAGATTCAGAAGCTAAAACAACAACCCATTTGAGAAGAAATCAGTCTAAACCTTGGCTTCAAATTTCAGATCCTGCATCGCTATATTTTCAGAGATATAGTCTAAGGAAGTTAGGGTTTTTGTAGACCCCCGAATTACATTCCAAATCGGTCACTGTGGGAAAATCGTCATAATGGTCTCTCTGTGCATCAGATTGAATTTCGTAAGAAGTTAAAAAGAGAGGATGGACTATAGTTTCTTGTATATATTTTTCAAATCCAAAGTTCAAAACAGTGACATGTGGCACGTCATACAAGTTCGATCTTCTGAAAAGGTATATAATCAGGTCATCTTGGGAGATTGTGCATAACTTTTCCTTGGATAATCCAATTTTGATCAAACTAGTGGCATTGGAAAGAAGACATAGAGGGCTACTACAGGTTGCAATTTTAGAATTGGAAGAGCTAAAATTATAGAGTTATAGTCGTTTCAATATCGAGCTCCTAAAATCAAGAAAAGGCGATGTGAGGAAGTGGGTGATGGCAAGGATCCGGTAAATTGGATACTACAGATGGAGCAATATTTTGATCTACATGAGGTGCAACTATTACAAAAGGTATGTATTGCATCTTCATATTTAGAACCAGATCAATTTTTATGGTAGAAAGGGCTTTGTTCTCGTAAAACACTTGTTACATGGTCAATATTCATGGAGGAAATGATAGCACATTATGAGGATACAAAGCGAAACACCTTCTTTAGCCAATTGATAAATCTCAAACAAAAGTGTTCAATGGAAGAGCACATTGAGGAATTTCAAAAATTTAATATAATGGTAAATGATATTCCAGAGAAGCAAAGGATTGATGTCTTCATAGGTACTTTAAAGGATAACATTCATAATGAGGTTCGTCTTTGGGAACCTGATTCATTGGAGAAGGCATTCAGGTGGGCAAGAAAAATTGAAAGCGAAATTATGG